>KQ030509.1:0-25091 GCA_000956045.1 Hirsutella minnesotensis 3608 | reverse complement strand
GGGGGAGGGGGGTAGGTCAGCTTGACTATATACACCATTATCCCCCGCCGCTGCTCCATCTCAACAGCCGTCTGCGTTGCTTCGTGCGAGGCCGCTCGCTGCCGATGAGCCACGGGCAGGCAGCCGACCCGGGAATCGCCATGATACGGCGGTGTACTGTACTGTAGGGCTGCTGTACGCGCTCCAGCCTTGTAGCAAATTTTGCAGCCCGCAGACACTATTCATGTAGGCCCGGACATTGTTGAAAAGGCTCATTTCGCCCAGCAGTCAACAGCTTCCGTCCAACACAGTCTGCAAGCAATGTATGTACAGTACACCTGTATTCCGCACTTGTCAAGCCCCACGTCTCTTGTCCAGCCCAAGTACTGGTCTCCGGCACAAGTAGATTTGCCTGGACGACGGAATGACGGGGCACAGACGTCGATTTGATCATGATGGCCGCCCTCCAGCCCCAAAAAGTCGCCAGATAATTAATACATTACCGCGTCCGGCCTCGCTCACCTTGATGCCGTCCCACGACGCCAATTTTATTTTAGACTTTTGCAACTCGTTGCAGTGGAATCGTGCGCGCGTCGTATTCCACTCTTCGCGTCTGGGCCCGCTCGTCGCAATTTCGACTCTTCTGGCCTTGCATCCGATAAGGTTGCCAGACCGAGACCTCATGTAGCCCAGTCCCACGGAAGCAAATACTGTACTTGCCATCGCAAGGGATGTCCCTTGACGACGGATGGGATGGGTGGAAAGACACGGACGATCTACGCCATCTCACGACGCCCGACGCTCCGGACGTCAAGGGCGAACCGCCGCCAGCCGCCAGCCCTGTTCCTGCGTGTCTTGGTCCGTTGGAGAGCTTCGCGGCGCCGGCTATTCGTACAGGGGACCCAATTGGGCTCGATCGAGGCCTCCCCTCTCCCCTCCCCAATTTCTTTCCGCGGCAGGGGTGGGCAAGCATTTCCACGTCACCTTCACTCTTTATTGGCTCGTTGCCCCGGGAAAGACCAAAATGTCGTCCGAGTGAACCGTGGCGGGCCGTTCACGACGGGCATTAGCGCTCGCGTTGATCGCTGACGGCCAGGCGCAATGTCGTGCGTCTTCGCGTCGTGCAGTGAAGTCCACGTCAGTCAACGCGCAAGTGCTTATTCTGATTTGCGAGATTCGTCGCCTTGATGCGCCGCGCGCGCGTCCGAGTGATGCTGTGCTGCTGTTGCCCATGCCTTGCTGCCGTCGCTCCTCCATGTCGTCGAAAAGGGGCCGTTCGGGATGCAGTGTTCGACGCCAATCGCGCAGACTGTCTCACGGTTGCCCTTCCGTCGCCTCACTCCATGGCTCTTGCCAAGGCCGCAAGCTCTTGTATCTCATTACGTACCGACATTATTTTGGGAAGGATGGCATCACGCTCGGTAAATTAGCATCGTTTCGTCACGTGCCTGCATCTTGATCTGCTTTGAACGACATGGCGGGCCGTAGATCCTGACGCAGCGAGATTCGTTATCCAGCTCGGCTGTCAACTGCTGCAGAGCCGAAGAATGACTTGCAGCCCGAAGCGTACGGCGTGTTGAACCGTCTAGGTATGCACTCGCTACAGAATGTTTCTAGCATGCGGTCAACGCCACAGAGAGCTAACATCGCCTCAGCGGCTTCATGGCTTCGTCGAGGCTCAGGTCTCCTTGCACATCGACCCGGATACTTCATCATTCGTACACGAGAATGCTCTGCTCTTCCAACAATTCAGGCACTGGTTCTCTCTAGATGCTTTCGAGCTCGCCCCCGAAATCAGATTTATTCGGGATTTGCCCATTACAGCGAGAATGGCTCCTTTCCTCTCGAGCATCTAGGTTTCGGGGTTGTCTATCATTTACGGATGCAGGAGGCGGCGGCGATGACTTGTCGAGTATGTATGGCTTTCGCCCACTCAACAAATCGCATTCTCCAGATCCCCAACCGTTTGATACCTCCTTTCCGTGTCGAATTCACGCAAAATGTATTCGACTCTTGACTTTAAGAGAAGCGCTGCAAATTGAGACGAATCTTTGCTCGCAACCTCTCACCGGCTTTGTTACTTGAGAGCTCGGGACTCGTACGACTTCCGCGACTTGCCCTGTCGAGAGATCTGCGTGTATCCCCCATCAGGCGAATGTCGCTAGGAATTGGCTGTGGCCATTCTCACGGCCTCGCTCATAACCCTTAGATCCGGAAAGTCAGGATGCGCATCCAGGTATTCAGCCTGGCAGTGGCCCTATTCATCGAAACGGAAGCACATCGTCATCGCCGCGCGACAGGGGGTTCTACACGGGGAATTGTGTCTGGGCAAAAGTATATCGTCGAATTGCAGCCTGTGAGTGATCACAGTGAATGCCCTTTACATTCAAAACTAGGGGCGCGAGGCTGATACCGTGTCAGGGTATCGGCCGTTCGAAGATTGCTTCCCAAACGGCCCAGGGCCCTTCTCATATCTTGGGTGCTCCCAAAGTCTTTAACTGCTCGGGACTCTTCAACGGGCTCGTGATCGAACCGAAAAAAGGTGACTTGGACTCCCTGCGCAAAATCGAAGGGGTCGTCAATGCCTGGCCAGTCCGAACTGTTTCTCTACCGTCCTCGGTAATGCACTCGTCAAAAGCTGCAAGCCCGCCAACAGGCAACTACTCGATCCATCAATGGACCGGAGTTGACAGACTACACAAAGCCGGCATCAAGGGTAAAGGGGTAAAGATCGCCGTTATCGACACGGGCCTCGATTACACTCACGAAGCGGTACGTTCTCTGCTGTACCAATCCGGCGAGGTGCTGATGAGGGTAGCTTGGAGGCTGTCTTGGGCCCGGCTGCAAGATAATTGGAGGTTACGATTATGTCGGTAGCAAATGCAAGTCTTGCCCCGGGATGTCACATATCGTGTTGTTTCAAGTACTAAACTACCCGAACCAGGGGACCCCTTTCTGGATGGACTGTACCCCGTGCAGCCGGACTTGGACCCAATGGATCACCATGGCCACGGAACACATGTGGCGGGCATCATTGGCGCAAACGCAACACAGTACGAATGTCATTTGTCCGGCTCAATGAACAGTTCTCTGACTTATTATCTTATCCCCTAGAACTACGGGTGTAGCGCCAGAGGCCCATTTACTGGCTTACAAAATCTTTCCAGACGTAGGTATACGAGATCTACTTCCTCAAATATGCATTTGAATAATAAATCGACATAGATCATGACTAACGGCACGTCCGATGAAGTGCTGATACAAGCCTTCTGTGATGCCTATGCTGCGGGAGTACTGCCCTACTCTCTCCAGGCGGTCTTGAACCACGACTGACCTTCAAGCAGGCCGATATCATATCTTCGAGCGTCGGCCTCGGCGCTGGTTTCAGCGACAGTGTCTTGTCTCTTCTTGCCAATCGGCTAGTGGACCAAGGGGTGCTTGTCACAATGTCAGCGGGTAATGACGGCAGCGAAGGCCCCTTTTTCTCGGGAGACGCCTCCAATGGACGGGGTGTTTTGTCTGTTGCAGCCGTCAATGTCAGCGGGGACCCCTTTATCGGAAGTGGAAACAGCAGCGCACACGCCGCGCTCTTCAACTCATGGGGACCAACAAACGAGTTGCTGATGAAGCCCGATATTGCAGCACCCGGAGTCCAAATCACCAGCACGCTCCTCAACCAGACCTTTGGGCCCATGGATGGGACATCGATGGCTGCCCCTTACGTTGCCGGTATTGGTGCGCTATATATAAGCCATCACGGAGGACGAAATACCCATGGACCAGGATTCGCGCGGGAATTGGCATGGCGCATCATCGCAAGTGGCCGCAGTGTTTCCTGGTATACAGGAACGGCCTACCCTAACGAGACAGCTCCTCCTTTTCAAGTGGGAACCGGGCTCGTCGATGCCCACAAAGTCCTCTACTACACCACCCAGCTCAAGTTCGAGTCGATATCGCTCTTGGACACTGAGCTATTCAAGCCTGACTGGAACGTAGAGATATGGAACAGGGGTAAGGAGTCAGTCCAGTATCGATTCGAGGTGGAGCCACAGGCCGCAGTTGAAATTTATAACGGGCGCGACGGTATCAAGTCCTTCGACCAGCTTCAACCTTCTCACGCAGTTCCATTTGTCTCCCTTCCACCGACACAGACGTTGAAAGCGGGTGACAAGGCCGTCGTCACGTAGGCACGCCTAACCGTAACTCCTCCCTCTTCGGTCACTGTCACTGACGTCGAGATTGCCAGTCTACGCTTCTCTCCTCCAAAGAATGTCAGCGACGATCTTCTCCCTCTATACGGTGGCAAGATCTGGGTCAAGGGCAGCAACGGAGAGGAGCTATGCATACCATACGGAGGTGAATAGCCGGCAAGTTGCTGTGACATGTCATTGAAAGCTAACATTGGCTAAGGGGCTGCCTACGATACTGAAAAGGCGTTTGACTCGATGCTGCAAGAAGCGAACGTTACATCTGCGCGTAACGACACGCAGACGTGCGTCAAATGTCTCTACTTGCAACAACTCGACTGACGTGGCTGCTGATAGATGGTTTTTGGCCACGGACGAGAACCCCCCGGACCATATCGGCGTGAAAATCCGACTCGGCTACCCCTGTGTTCACCTGCGGTGGGATGTCAGTATCTCCCCTTTGCCAATCCTCAAATCCCCTTCACCCTTTGGACTGACCCTTAGCACGCAGATATTCGCGAGCAATTGGACCGAAAGGCAGTGGGAATACCCGCCCAACCACAACAACGGCTACGTAGGCTCCGCCACGACGATCCGCGACGCCGAGAGACTGTTCGATCTCGACCTCGTCACGAGCAACACGAGCGACGTCGTCGGCTTCCCAATGACCAGGGTCGCCCGCGGGACCTTGGCGTACCGGTGGTTCGGCAAACTCGCAAACGGCTCGACGATTGCCCCCGGAAACTACACGTACGTGCCCCTTGACCCCATCCCCCTAAGTATTCCCCACGTTCCTGCGTCCCTTGCCTGCTCGGCGGGGCTTTGGCCAGTCGTGGCGCCTGAGCTGACAATCGCGACGCTCCTCGTCTGCTAGAGTGCGCTTCGCCGCCTTGAGACCGTACGGCAACCCGCGGCTGTCTGACCACTGGGACATTGTGGACCTGGGCACGCGCAAGATCCAGGTGACGACGCTGCGTCCCAAGGTGAGGAAAAGGAGGTTCGGCTTCAGGTTCTGGCCTTGGGGGTAAAGTCGTGGTTTGGGGTTCGAGACTATGCGTAGGTCGGAAGATGGCCATTATTGATTTGCTGAAGGCAGCCCGCGAAATGACCCCTGTCTCGACGATGGACTCGCCTCGCTTGGCCGGCCCCATGGTTGTGACTTGGACACCATCAGGCGAGAATCATTGATGATGCGGTTGGAGCAAATGTTGCCAACTGCATCCGAGGTTGCACAGCACATATCGGCGAATAGCACGCTTCCAGCATCTTGTTAATTTGACCAAGTTTGATATGATGACAAAGTGCTATCCAATTCATGCAAAATACTCTTGCTCGTGGCCTCGGCCATGGTCGTGGGGTATCAACTTTTCTTTGTCCTCTCTTATGTGGCCAGCACAACGTCGAGTCCACCACCAAGCAGTCCTACTAGGCCCATTTGCCGAGCAGACTCATGACAGCCATGCCCGCGACAAGCCCAAGGCCCGCCAGGATAACGGTTGGGATGTTGGCGTCGGCCAGCTCGGCCTTGTGTCCGTGGCCGCCGACCATCCAGTCGGCCGCCCACATCTCGACGACGCCGACCCAGACGAGGATGCCGGCGGACAAGGCATCGAGCGTGCCGATAGCAATCAGCGTCGACTTGTCGTTGCCATTGAACTTCTGCAAGACGCCGATGCCAATCGCCATGCCAATGGGCGTGACAAAGGCAAAGAGCGCGGCGAGCCCGAGCTTCTTCTGCATCGACAGGCCCGCGGCGGGAATCTGTGCCGAGGAGGCCGACGACGCCGACGAAGGCTCGGCGCCGGCCACAGAGGTTGACTTGTCGGCGTCTCGTGTGGGGCCTTCCGTCGCGACGGCACCGTGCGAGATGTGCCTCACGTTGTCGGTGCCAATCGTGGCGATTCGAGTGCCGAGAGCGAGACCCTCAAAGACTTGGTGGAATAGGATGACGACGAATAGGGTGAGAAAAAAGGTATCGCCGGCGACAACGAGCGTAAGGCCAATGACTATTTGACACGGTGAGAGTTAGCTCGAGGCAATTAAATATCCACCGGGGCCGCGAAACAGACAAGGCGCAAAGGACATGGGAAAACGAGTAACACTTACGAAGTGAGTGAAAGAGAATGCCGGCCTCCATGACCAGGATACTAACCACTTCCGCCGACAGGAGATTATTCGCCCTCTCCTCCGCTGTCAAGTCACCGGCCGACCTCATCTTTGCCTGAACGACGCGCTGGCCAATGTATTCGACTAGAAAGGATAGAAACAAGCCGGCCATCAGGATAGCAGATGCAGTGGACTCATAACCTAAGTCTCCAAGACATTTGTTGCCAAACATGAGTGAGGCATGAGTGTAAAGCTGTACGAGACGACGGGCATGCAAGTCAGCAAGGTCTGCTTATTCAGTGCGCTCAGGCTTCGTGCCCAGCGCAACCAGGAACATATCTGACGTACGTGTACAAAGGCTGTAGAAATGATGATTCCCGTGCCGAATTGCTTGAGAATGAGGAAGGCGAGATTGAGTTTTCGAGGAAGAAGGCTCTGCAGAAGAATCGGACCAAAAACACCGAGGGCGCTGGTGGCCAGGATAGCAAATAGCAGGCCGACTCGGAGGCCAACGTTGTATTCACGCTTGGCCCCTTGGCACTGAGCCTGGGAGCTTTCGTGCTCGTCTGCACCGACACAATGTCTGTCATCAAGTCAGCGACGCTCTCAGGTAATGCGTCCACGAAAAGCGAAAAGACGTACTCTACACCCGCATGAAAGTGACAATGCCTATGGCCGGCGGACGCATCGCCATCAGCATCATGATCATGATCGTGGTCATGGTCTTTGTCTCCAGCATCAGCGCCGGCGTCGGCTTCAGCCGTCACTTTCACCTCCTCGCCATCAGGTGCAATGCAGTATCTGCGCGGGTCAAAAAAGAGGCGCCTCGTTAGCAACAATCCAATGAGCGCTTCAGACGGCAGGGGAATACTCACGTCGTCTTGCCATGGTTATGACAGCCCGTAAATTGAGCCGGAAAGTTGGTTGTCTGCGTGGGAGTACTTTCTATCAAATATTCGGTTGCTCCCGCTAAACAGAATCTGTTTTGTAATGACAATAGTCAGTCAATTGCTGTGATGCCCATGTTCCATAATCTCGGAATTGCGGAAAGAGCAGCGATAGACATGCCCGACGACAAAAAGGGGAGCACGAACAGTTGTGATCCGTGAAGATGGCATCCGGTGACTGCGGTGACTGCTGGGGCCTTGCCGGCGGTCGGGGTCGGAGCGGGCGTCTGTCGGGGGAGCAGATCGGCAGCTGCGGTGGAAGCGGAAGCGATGCCGAACCACAAGAACAGAGATTGAGACAACTTCCGACTGATAATCATGGTGCTGGTGGTATCTGCGACTTGGGCTTTTTAAGAAATTGATTCAATGACTATTCGTCTGATTCCACGGCGGAGTCGCAGGAATGCGACAATCTTTGGGCTCTGGGTTCTTTGGGCTCTGGGTCAATTTGTGCGCCTGTCGAACGTCACAGTCGATGAAACAAGGATAAAGACGTCTGCTTTAAGGTTGAATCAAGCTTCGAGCAAGGATGCTTCTGAGTTGTTGCTGGAGCAGGCCTTGAACTGCGCCAAGGTTTGCATATCTCTTATTGTGATTGTCTTGTAGCGGCGCGCGTGGCTGGTCTCGTCCAAACCTTGAGGATGTTGAGATCAGAAACACAGAGGAAGAGGCGTAGACGAGCGAGAATTTGGTCGTGTGGAGCAAGACTATGCGCAAGGAATGGAGATGGACAAGGGCAGGAAACGGCATGGGGAGCGGGTGCAGAGATATTGGAAAGCGGACGTGTTCGCAATTAGTCAAACACCCATGCGCAGTGCCCATGCGTCTCGACTGTAGGGATCTTTTGTCACTTGATAGATCTGCCGCTGCTTCTCCATCCGGGTGCTGGTCGCAGTTTCTCTCCCCTCGCACGTCTTTCCGTCGTGAGGTGGTGATGGAGACCCCGGTCCCAAGGTAACGACGAAGGAGCACCACGGACGCTCGTCATGTTGGATCGAGGGCAGCGACGGGCATAGCAAGAAAAGGGACAGAGGCGCAGGGACCAGAATGGCCATCCATACGGGGAGTATCGACCGGCCGGGGCAAAAACGGCGGCAAAATGAGACTGGCAAAAAGATGGTGGTGGGCCCGAGAAAATGCTGCCTATGGCGAGCGACAAGGACGGCGAGAACCCTGATGGCCCACGTTGGGCTGGAAAACTGAAGAGGGGGCGCTGGGGACCTTGATGGGCCGGTCGGTAAGTACACCACCTGGCAGCCAGTAGGCTAGCAGGAGCGCCTGTCCAGATCCTCTTGCTGTCATCCAGGCGAGTGGAGACGCTGGGTTTTGGAAGGTTGCAAGACCAAAGCTTGGAAAGACACGAGCCATGGTCCATGGATGAGAAGGTGCAGTGAGACACCGCATCGACCAAGACACGGGAGACGTTTCTTGTCTTGCTCCGGAACTGCGGGGGTCGCCGATTCTCGACTGTCGGCCTGTTCCCGTCGGGCCTGTCGATGGCACGAGGCGACTCTACGTTTCCCCGGAGTACGAAAGCGCTGCTTCATCGTGTCTGTTATCGTGATGCCCACGTAATGCCGTTGGACGGCTGCCCGCCTTGTTTGCTCCGGCGCCCTTTCCAGGATGCCTTGGCCTCATTGGTCGTTTCATATATCGGCCAAGCAATTGTCTTGCATCGGGAGATGCAAAGAGGACAACCGCAAGAAGAAAGCACCGAGCCTGAAACCCGAGTGACGGACGGAGCAACGGAAGCCTCGGAGAGCAGGCCATGACCCGGTGTCGGTACTGCAGCTTGTCGCCCGGTACCCGAGGCCGTCGTTGCGCAAGACTCAGGTCCAACACGTGCCAGCAACGATATTTTATGACACCTGACCTGTCACCGGACACAGCAGCGTGCATTGACCGACGACTTACACTACTGCTTCGCGAAATCTTCTCATGCACGGCCAGCCGTGGGCGTCGTTGCAAAAGGAAATGTTCCGTCACTTCGTGTTACGACCTCGGACGTGCACAGTCTATGCCATCTCCCATGGGGTCTGACTTGCATGATGACGGCTACATTGGGGCGGGTGCTGAACTCGCTGGTTGGTTCTCTTCGACCTTCAGTTGATTCTCGCCGGCGAGTATCCGATTAAGGATATTGGTTCTGAATATCAGAAAGGACATGTTCGAATGCGTTTGGAACAGCGGCAAAAGAGCTTCATTGGCAATAATCCACAGCGACCCATGTCGAGACCATGTCGAGGCTGTCGGCGGTATGGCGCGAAACGCAGTCAGGCCGGCACATCGAGGTTGGAAACAATTGTAGCGGCTCGTGTCGCGCACCGAGATTCGTCGAGGCTGCAGGACAATGTGGAGCTTCCGCAAAGCATGCCGTCGGCCGGCTCTTCTAACCAACTTGAGCGTGAAGAGAATCAGCCTCCAAGCACGGTGAGGAAGCTGCCAACGCGTGGTTCTGACTAATCCGTGGCTTCCCAGAGGCAGCCTCAGGCGCCACTTTGGAGCGGCACAAGAGGGAGCACGTGCCTCGTCAGGTGAGGCACCTTTCCAGCTTCGGATCACCTGGGCCGGCCCGCGACCCCACCTTGCTACTTTAATTGATTTCGATGGAGAAACGCGTCTCCCGGCGCGCGTCAGGGTCCGCCACGCTTCGCACTATGCAAACGACCGCGTCCTTTGCAAACACGACAACTGTGCAACCAACCCAACCAGGCGCCGTTCCCGTCCTGCAGCGTACCGTCTTCTGTCAACTTTGATCAAGCCTTGGATTGAGCTCCATCGCGGTGCTCACCGCCCAAGTGACCAGCAGTCATGGCGTCCAGACCAGAGCTCAAGGTCAGAACCAAACCCGGCTGCGCTCTTCAACGCCCAACACTGACTTTGCCTCGAATAGCTAGACGACGAAGGTGGCTTCATTCGCTTCTTCAAATCTCTTCAGGCTGTTGGCGATGATACCATACGCATCTTTGACAGAGGCGACTGGTACACTGCACACGGCGAAAATGCCATCTTCATTGCCAAGACGGTGAGTTACCGTCCCACGTCGCAGCGCATCCTGCTTCACTCCCCTGTCTGCAGGCCTGAGCTTTCCGGATCGGCTTGCTGAAAGGAGTACAATTAGGTTTACAAGACGACATCCGTAGTGAGACAGTTGGGGCGCAGCGATCACACAGGCCTTTCGTCCGTTACCATGACCATTACCGTCTTTCGTCAGTTCCTTCGAGAGGCCCTCTTTAAGCTCGGCAAGCGAATCGAAATATGGGAGAGCTCGTCCGGACGCATGAACTGGAAGTGCGTTAAGCAGGCGTCACCCGGCAATCTGCAAGATGTCGAGGATGATCTGGGTGGTCAGATTGACTCGGCCCCGATGATCATGGCTGTCAAGATCTCTGCCAAGGCATCGGAGGCTCGCAGTGTCGGTGTGTGTTTCGCCGACGCCAGCGTTCGCGAGCTTGGTGTTAGCGAATTCCTGGATAACGACCTCTACTCCAACTTTGAGTCCCTGCTCATCCAGCTCGGCGTTCGAGAATGTCTCGTCCAACTCGACAAGGGCGACAAGGATCGTGATCCGGAGCTCACAAAACTACGACAAATCATCGACAATTGTGGTGTTGCTATCGCCGAGCGTCCCGCTGGAGACTTCGCTACCCGCGATATTGAGCAAGATTTGGCTCGACTTCTGAAAGATGACAGGGCTACTAACCTGTTACCGCAGACAGACCTGAAGCTTGCCATGGGCTCTGCCGCTTCTCTGATCAAATACCTTGGCGTTCTCCAAGATACGTCCAACTTTGGCCAGTATCAACTCTACCAACACGACTTGGCTCAGTACATGAAGCTCGACGCTGCCGCCCTCAAAGCACTCAACCTCATGCCCGGTCCTAGGGACGGGTCCAAGACTATGAGCGTGTACGGTGTCCTCAACCACTGCAAGACACCTGTCGGTAGTCGTCTGCTGGCACAGTGGCTCAAACAGCCCCTTATGAGCAGAAATGAGATTGAGCGTCGTCAGCAGCTTGTGGAAGCCTTCTTCACAGACACCGAGCTCCGTCAGACGATGCAGGAAGTGCATCTACGCTCCGTTCCTGACCTTTACCGTCTTTCGAAGCGGCTTCAGCGAGGCAAAGCCAATCTTGAAGACGTCGTTCGCGCCTATCAAGTAGTCATTCGCCTTCCAGGATTCATTGGCACCTTTGAAGGCGTCATGGACGATGCCTATCGCGATCCGCTCGATGAGGCATACACGACTAAGCTGCGCGACCTTTCGGAGAGCCTAGGACGGTTCCAAGACATGGTAGAGCAAACCGTCGACCTCGATGCTCTTGATCGTCACGAGTACATCATCAAACCGGAATATGACCAGAGCCTACGCATTATCCGCCGCAAGCTCGACCAGCTGGACTGCGACATCAGGCAGGAATTTGTCGAAGCTGCACGGGACCTCGATCAGGAGCCCGACAAGAAGATTTTCCTCGAGACGAGCCACAAGGTTCACGGTGTTTGCATGAGGTTGACACGGCAAGAAGCAGGCTGCATCCGCAACAAATCACGCTACCAGGAATGCTCAACCCAGAAGAACGGCGTTTACTTTACGACCAAGAAGATGCAAGCTTTCCGTCGCGAGCACGATCAGCTCTCGCAAAATTACAATCGAACACAGAGCAGCCTCGTCAACGAGGTTGTCAACGTCGCTGCCTCATACTGCCCCGTGTTCGAGCGATTGGCGGGTGTGCTGGCTCACCTTGATGTCATTGTATCTCTGGCGCACGCCGCGGTGCATGCCCCTGAGGCATACGTTCGCCCCAAGATGCACGCTCGCGGCGAGGGCCAAACGAAGCTCTTGGGAGCTCGTCACCCTTGCATGGAGCTACAGGACGATGTGCAGTTCATCACGAACGACGTCGATCTCGTGCGTGGCTCCTCGTCATTTCTCATTATTACTGGGCCAAACATGGGCGGCAAGTCGACGTACATTCGCCAGGCCGGCGTGATTGCTCTCATGGCTCAGATTGGCTGCTTTGTGCCTTGTGCCGAAGCAGAGCTGACAATCTTTGACTCGATTTTGGCTCGCGTTGGTGCAAGCGATTCGCAGCTAAAGGGTGTCTCGACCTTCATGGCCGAGATGCTGGAGACGGCCAACATCCTCAAGTCAGCCACGTCTGAATCCCTCATCATCATTGATGAGCTCGGTCGCGGCACGTCGACGTACGATGGCTTCGGCCTGGCTTGGGCTATCTCGGAGCACATCATTGAGCAGATTGGCTGCTTCGCCATGTTCGCTACTCATTTCCACGAGTTGACGGCCCTCGCCGATCGCCACCCTCAAGTGCGGAACCTGCACGTCACGGCACACATCAGCGGCACCGGCAGCAGCACAGCTTCCAGCAAGCGCGAGGTGACGCTTCTGTACAAGGTGGAACCGGGCATCTGCGACCAGAGCTTCGGCATCCACGTAGCTGAGCTCGTGCGCTTCCCGGACAAAGTAGTGCGGATGGCCAAGCGCAAGGCTGACGAGCTCGAGGACTTTACCTCCAAGCACGAGGATCTCGGTCTGACCTACACAAAGGACGACGTCGAGCAGGGCAGTGCCATGCTGAAGCGATTGCTTGTCCAGTGGAAGGACCAGGTCGACGGCGGCGGCGACAGCATGAGCAGAGAGGAGCAAGTTGCCAAGCTCAAAGAGCTCGTCGCCGCCGACGCCGAGTTGCTGGCCAACCCCTTTTTCCAATCAGTCAAGGCTTTGTAGCGGCCGGATGGTGTGTGCGACGAATCAACAGACTAAAAGGATCGTCTAGCGGCAAGGAAGGGGGCTGACGAAAGGCGAATGCCCAGGGCCGCTGAATTGCGGCGTACCATGTATCATCACCATTTATTCGATTTTGGCGAACAGGCGTTACACGGTGGTGTCGAGGCAATGAATGGGCAAGGCAAACATAGAATCGTCCTCCTTTTATCGGCAATTTCAAAATACATTTTCTACCAGTTCTGATCAATCGATGACATCTGGAGCTGTATCCGTGTCCGTGCAAATCTGCTTTCATCCCGCGTCTCTCGTTGGGACTGGAATGGACCGAAACGTCGATATCATGGACTGAAACAAGGAAATTTTCTTTCTCTAATGGTAAATTGAGGCAGCAGTGCTGGAAGACAACACCGACAACAGCGGTGATCATCGACGAAATAGTCGAATTCCTTCTCCCCCGTCCTGGAAAAGCTGCCAATATGTACTGTACATGACTCCGACGGGCCGCTTGGCGGCGCGCGGTTCTATGAGCTGCCCTCGACAGTCGCCTTGACCGGGTTAATTTCGAAACCGTACTTTTCCTTGATCCGCTCACGCCTCCGCTCTTCGTAGCCGGGAGGCCTGATGCCTAGAAATCGAATGTCAGCATCGCAGTCAACACGCCATGTAGGAACGTGGAACGTCAGGATCCGCCTACCTCGCCCCTCTCCGACCTCTGCAATCGTCTGCTCAATGGGAACACGCGTCGTGCGCCGGAGGATCTCCTTGCGCTCAAACTCGTCGTCTTCCTTCTTGAAGCTGTCGATGCGGCCGCCGACAAAGTAGAGCGTCGCCTGGACGGAGCTGACGAGGGCACCGAGGCCCAGGACGACGGGCATTTTCCGTGCTTTTGTTTGGGGAATCTAGTCAGCTGATTTGTCGCTTCAATGGCAATCTGTGGGGGGCGTTCGTTGTTCGGACGGGGGCGCGCGCCAGAGGACAGAGCGGACGCAGACGTACAGGGAAGGCCGAGGATGCCGCCGCACATGAAGCCACCAAAGGCCGCGGCCCAGGCGTCTTCCTTTTCGCGGAGATTCATCGTGGTTCGGGAGAAGAAGGCGTAGGCACTGGGCCCGGCAGCTGTGCAGAGGCGCGAGCGACCGTTAGCGAACGAAAGGGACAGGACGACGGCGGCGAACTGCCCGCACAGCAGCGACGGCCCAGGCTCCCGTACCGCATATTCCAATGATTGGCGCGCCGCGGGTGAAGACGCTCATGGCGCCGACGTTGCGCCTCGAGAGGGCGTTTTGGATGGCGGCCAGGAAGAAGCCGCTGCCGAGGCCGACCAGGGCCGTCTTGGACGTCTCCTCAAAGACATCGTGTGGCGTGTAGGGCTTGGTGGACTCGGCGTGGGCCATTGGGCTGGGACTCGCCTGACGATCCATGGCGCCGGGCGAGGACTGCGATTAGAGGAGGAGAGCGAAGGGCGTCGTTGAGATTGGTCGGGAGCATGCAACGACGTCGCCGGCTCGATATGGATGCCCGTCGAGAGCTCGAGAAAGCTGGGGCGGGTTGCTGCTGCCGGCTTAGCTAAGCTTGACTTCGAAGGCACGTGACAACAATCTAGACGGGATGGAGCATGGGTTTGCAGGCGGGGCGTTGGAATTGGCAATTGGCGAATCCTCTCACACCGTCTGGAGAATGTGGGGTCGGATCGGGAGCTGCTCCAAGCTTCACTCTTTTTTTCCGTCTTCGCCGCCGTGGCTAGATGCCGTATCTGGATGCACGTTTCCATTGCCGACTGACGTCCAATCAAGCAAAGGCGCCACTCGAGCTTGAGAAACATCTTGGCTACTTTTCGTATGAAAGGACATACTCTCTGGATGCAACGGCAGACTGTTGATCAACCAGTTCTCAAAGGCAATCGGCATCGTACACGTCGCCTCCACCTGCAGTAGCTGGTCATACATCGCTCATTCTCCATCGAACCAGATCATACCGTTGAGACTTTCTTGCATACCACGCCATTTTGACCTTCTTGGTTGGCGAACTACACCGGCTGCACTCGTACCATCTGCCATTGACAAGTCTGGATCCGACGGCCATCCCAAAGATGGAATCGCATGAGACAAAGGACGTCCCCGGTGCTTCTGAAGCCATGGCATCGAGTCATGAGACCGAGAAATCACCCGAGAAAACACCAGTCGCTGCCGCATCCCATGAGCCCATCAAGACGGAGTCCGGACAAGCAGCAAAGACGACTGCCGAGGATGTTGCCCAGAGCGGAGAAGCCAAGCCCATGTCCAAGAACGCCCTGAAGCGCATCCGCCGCCAGCAAGAGTGGGAGGACGGCCGGGAGGACCGGCGCAAGCGTCGCCGGGAGAAGCGGCACGACCGCAAGGAACGGGTCCGTGAGGAGCGCGCCGTGCTGCTCGCGCAGGGCGCCGACCCGGCCGACGTGATCCCGCGGCTCAAGCAGCACCAGCAGCGCGCCGGGGCCTCGCGCGTGCCCGTGGCGCTCATCGTCGACTGCGACTTTGAGCGCTACATGACCGACAAGGAGCTCATCTCGCTCGCCAGCCAGGTGACGCGCTGCTACTCGGACAACCGCAACGCGCGCTACCGAGCGCACCTGTGGGTGGCCGGCTGGGCGGGCAAGCTGCGCGAGCGGTTCCGCAGCGCCCTGCACGACCAGCAGCGCCACTGGAAGGGCGTTGGCTTCGTCGAGGGCGACTTCCTCGCCTGCGCCGACGAGGCCAGGAAGCAGCTGGCGGACAAGCCCGGCGACGTGATTGCCTCGCTGCAGCGCGGCGACGGCGAGGGTGACGGCCAGGCTGCCTGGACGCGGGACGAGCCGGGCGCCGAGCCATATCCGCTGCCGGAACCCGCGCCGGAACCCAACCAGGCCTACCGCGACGTCGTCTACCTGACCTCGGAGTCGCCGTACACGCTGCAGCGCCTCGAACCCAACACGAGCTACGTCATTGGCGGCCTCGTCGACAAGAACCGCGAAAAGGGCCTATGCTACCGGCGCGCGTGCGAGAGGGGCATCCGCACCGCCCGCCTGCCCATCGGCCAGTTCATGCAGATGCAGAGCCGCCAGGTGCTCGCCACGAACCATGTCGTCGACATCATGCTCAAGTGGCTCGAGTTCGAGGACTGGGGCAAGGCCTTCATGGCCGTCATCCCCAAGCGCAAGGGCGGCAAGCTCATTGGGGATGGCGACGACGCGACGGAAGCCGAGGCTCACGCCGACGATGTGGAGGAGGAACAAGTCGTTGCTGACGAAACCATGGCAGACCAAGACGCAGCGGTGGAAGAAGAGAAGTCCGAGTCCGAAGAGGTGGCACAATCCTCCGGGGAAAAGTCATCTTGAATTCGTCACGCCATTGGCTATAGTCCTCTGTCGCGCCCTAGCCTGATTTTCCAATCCAGATACCCCTGTCAACCCAAATAGCAAATAATACTCAACACCTGCATAAGAGGCCAGTGAAGTTCATTGGCGCCATCCACCCTCGAGATGCCAGTCCGCCCAAGGGCCTGCGCTATCAAGATATATCAAAACTCCATCGACTCCTCGTCCCGCTCTCTCTTGACCCTGACGTCCCGCTCGTCTTTGACGATGCCGGCCGCAAACGACCTGAAGTAATCAACGTAGGGCTTGAGGCTCGTCTTTTCCCAGTCCGAAGGGGACTTCTTCACGTCTTCGCCCGCGTCGCCCCTGCCATCATCCTCCCAGGCGTCAATCTCGGCCAGCAGGCTCTGCACCGTCGGCACGCCGAGGGGATCGAAATCATCCAAGTTGCGCGTGTCAATGGGCACGCAGACTCGGCCGGTGCCGGGATGGACGACAAAGGGGCTCTTGAGCAAGTGATTGAGCTTTTTGCTCACATTGATATCGAGCCGCGGATAGGTGTACTCGAGAACAATGTCCTGCTTGGCCTCCAACAGGGCTTTCCGGTCGAGGCTCTTGCTGGCGCCCGTCTTTGCCATGGCGTCGATGTCGGACCACTTTGCAAACGAGGCCCGGTCCGGCGCCGCGTCCCACTTGCGCCGCAATGAGTCTTTGAGCTCCTTATCCGGTAGGAGCTGAAGCAGCTTGTCAGCCCGCTCGTTGGACGACCACGGATCTTGTACTTCGAGAATGTCTTGCTGGAAATGAGTTTTGAGAATATCTAAACTCCGGCTGCAAGAATTCCATGTTAGCTATCGGCTTGCGCTTGACGATCTGGGCGATCGTGTCACGTACGAGACATGGGGATGAAGCGGTCTCCGGATATTGACTCTTTTCCCACCCTCTCCGCCGCCCCTGCCGAGGTCGAAGTACCCGGCGATGGCCTTGCGTTTGCTATCGTCAAGACTGCGGGCTTTCTTGTCGCAAATCCAAGCGTGAGCTCCTCTCCGACCAGAGTACACCCACATGATATGGCGGAAGCCAAAGTCTTCGCGCAGGGCGACGTCGATGACCTTGATTGCCATGGTGATGAAGGCCCAACACTTGTTGCAAATGGTTTTGTCGGCACAGCATGTCCGAATGTCGTCGTAATCCGTCAAGTCGATATCGAAGCACAGCTCTTTGGCTATGGGCTTGAAGGCGGATGAGTTGCGGAGCGTCTTGCGGTCGCGTGGGTTTGTGCTGTAGACGGGCCCGATTTCGAATCGAGAGGGCATGAGGCGGAGGACATCTTTGCGAAGGCTGTATATAATCAAGTCAGCGAAGCAATACCTCAACTGAAAGAAAAGTCATGCCGAGCAGGGCAGGGGGTAGCGACGTACAGATCGGCAGTGGTGTAGGACTGGTACCGCAAGTAAACGTCGTTTGGAAGGGAGAATGCGATTTCGCGATGCGCAAAATCGTTTGTAGGCGTCAGGCTGTGGTTCAGCCAATAGAAGAGTTGCCGCCAGGGAAACAGTCGCTGGTAGAAGCTGCGCATCACCTCGGGATCAGACGCCTTGAGGGATTGCAAATCGCTGTGCGGGGGCCTGAGTTAGCCAAGTTGCCGGCGCACGCGTTGCGGACGTCTCTGGCGCGGCGGAGCGGCAGGCTTACGAGGGTGACGGCATCCTAGGAGGCGAACTCGACAGCTCGTTCTTGACGGGCGCCGAGCTGGGAAACTCATTGTCCGACTCCACGTCGAACAGCTCCTCTAGCTTGACCTCCTTTTTCGCCGGCTCGGGCGCAGGCGCGTCCCCGTTTTGCTCAGGCGCCACGGCATCGGGCGCATTCATGTCGACGTCGCCATCCGGGGCTTGCTCGACCGGAGCGTCGCCTGGCTTATCGCCGCCGTCATCCATGGCGGTCGAAGCGTGGGTGCTGTCGGCGATGGGTATTGGATCGGAATTCGTAGAGACCAAATGGGGCATAGCAGTCTTGGCCGGATTACTTCTCGATGCAATGGCAGAGAAGCGATGTGAAGTCGATTCGATTTTCGGGCTCTACAGTGGTATTGGTGGTCGAGTTATCCCAAGGCGAACTGGACATCGAGGTTGTTGGGGCTGTTGCTGGCGGTGATGCAATGAATCAATTAAACTGGCCCGTCAAACGCGTCTGCTTGACGCGTTGATGCGCGAAACCGAGGGAGGTCTTCGCTACTTTTTCGCACTTGTTTCTTATAGCTGTGGAAGATGTCTCGTGTACTTTGCTGAGCCACGTGGTGGTTAGCGCCATTTCGATGATCCCCGCGGCAGGCACGTCGCTTCTGCCATGTACCTCGATACCTGGCCTAGACTGCTCGACTGCTCGCCTCCCAACAGAGTCTATTGTCGTCTCTCCCATCGCAGCTCGACGACCTCGACCAGAGTATGAGGAGAAAAACGGCACGTCAAGGCAGCCATCGACACCAGCGAGTGAGTCTGCTCGGCATGAAACGCACTCGAGCACCTCATCCAGACACATTTCACCACAGCGGTGCAGCGTGACTTTTATGCCCATGTCGTGGCTTCAACATGTTGCACCATCACCGTCCACTCGTGTCTGCTCAAGATGAAGCATTCCCCCCTCGACTTTCCTCTTCAAGGCGCTCCGCCGATTCAGCTTCCACCGGTGTCATCCCACCAATCGCCATCACACACCATTGCCTGCCTGTACCCATCACCGGCGTCGTCTCGGCATGCACCCTTCCCCATCGAGGACTTCCGCGGACTCCCGCGGACATCATCGTGTCTCAGAAACCCTTTCTTCTTCCCCCTTGGACCCTGCATTCTGTTCGACCTCGCACAAAAAAGGCCACAATGACGTACGATAACATGCGGTCGCAGCGGGCATTGGAAGGGACAAGAAAAGAAAAGAAAAACCGCCACAGCCGTCCTCCACTCCAATGTGACGAGGCTCGACGTCGGGCCACACACCTCGTGGAAGTCGCCGACTCAGACCTCACCCAGCATGCCAATGATAACGCCATCGGACGGGACCGAGCAGTCTGTCTGCGCTTCTTGTTCACTGGGTGCTATCCACCACGTACTTGCATCACGCCTTGACGTGCAGATGAGCGCTCGACACTACGCCACGTCTTCCCGAGGCCCGTCGTTTCTAAAGGTCGACTGTGCACCCAGGCAAGCAAGCAAGCATATCGAGTGAGGCCATGGGCCATCGGAGCATCTTGATCAACGCATGAAATGCTTCAGGTCCCCCTTGCATACAATGCCCGAATGGTACGCATGTGTCGTCCGATTCTTGACCGGTTTTCAGGGTGCCGAAACATCAAAGCGCCTCCCAGATCGACATTGCGCGTTCCCGTCCGGTACAAGTGACGGCAACAAGGTTGTTTGCTCTTGAAACAAAAGCCCACCGCCTTGAGCCCACGCATCGACTGCCTTTCTCGTCTCGGGCAATGCGCCTTGTGAACTTCACCTGCCCGGGCACCTGCCGATTGCGTCTTCAGCCAACCACGGCCCCAGTTCAAGAGAATCGACCCGTATCGAATGCAAAGACCGATGTGGAGGCCGGCCTCCCCCGTCAATGCCAAGAGTATTCACAGTCATTAACTCTGTGCCTGGGGCCGTATTCCCTGGAGGGGACCCAGAATCCCCCCTTCTCCGAGGATCGCCGTCCGGTCCAGGCCTTCATCGACTCTCAGCCCGGAGCTGGGGTCCGCGTCACAACGGGCGCCACTCCAACCCTCTTTTTTCTATATCAACGCATGGTCCCTGTCGCAGTCCATCCCCTGCCTCGTTATCTGTCTGCCATCTCCGCAGATCTTCGTTTAGAGTCCTCGGACCACCTGCTCGCCTCGTCTCTGCATCGCCAACTTGGCCCGCCTCAGGCTTCAGCAACTTGATACGCGCGTCACGTTCAACAGCCGCTTAGATTTTATCACTCATGAGGCTACAAAGATTCTTTTGTGACATGTCGCTGCGTCCGATCCAAGTCGCGCTTATCCAGAAACGACTCTCGTACCCAATGCGGCACAAGCTCTCCGAAGGGTATCTCGACTTTCTCCCACGGCCGCTCTCCGTCGACGCTCATCAGCTTGATATGCGGCCTCCGAGTCGAGCGTTTTCAAAATGCTGCCTGCCAGCAGTCGACCAGTTCGCTTCAAACGATCCCGAGACATCCTCCGGACTTGCACTGGCATCCATCTGCCGTCAAAATCCGCCATGACCGTTCCAACACCAGCCTGCACGCTGCGCTCGTCCGAGGGGCCTCCTTGTCATACTTCCAGAACAGCACGTCCTGCGATTTCAACCATAATTGCCCTGCGGCGCACTGACGCGTTGTCGCTTTTCCGGCGGGCTGTCGTGGTGTTCAGGCATCCGTCCAGTGCTTGAATCCATGCCCGTGCCATAGTGTGGTCTGCTCAAACCATACTGGCTGCTGCCGTTCATGAGGCTATAACAAGGATCCACGTTGCTGTGGCCCATGTTACCGGGCGACCAACTGCTAGTCGACGCGACCGGCGGTGGCGTCGACGTTTCAAACTTGATGCCATTATTCAGAAATGGAACATTGCTCATGACATATCCCGCACTGTCTCCATCGTGTTGCGAGGGCGGGTTTTTCAGCAGATGGGACATGTGAGTTTTCACCGATTTCAACATCCCTTCCTTGGTAAAGGGCTTGGCCAATACTCCATTCATACCTTTGGTCGATTAGCAAAACGGGACATCAAGCGTTGCGCAAGTCATCATCACTCACCATGTTCGAAATAGCCATTAACTTCGTCGGGCCTAATGTTGGAAGTCATGGCGATGACTGGTGTCGATGGACAATGCTGGCGAATATACATGGTTGCCGACACACCATCAAGGCGCGGCATAATGATATCCATGAAAATCATGTCGAAATGGTCCCGTCCGACGTTACTGACCCGATTATATGCGTCTGCGCCATTTTGCTGTTCCGGCATGTTAGATATGGCACGTCCTTGCTTCATCACCTTATTCTCGACAGCCCGCTTACCGCATGCTCAACCTCGCAGCCCATTGACTTGAGAAACTTGATACCAATCTTGGCGCAGGTGGGATCGTCCTCGACAAGAAACACCAGAGGCTTCTTAGGCCCCCATAAAGAAGTGGACTTGTCCATGGGTGTGGACGGCGTCGGTGTGACGGATGAGGGCGCTTGTGCCGGCGCTGAGGCCGTGGCCTCGGACACGCCAAGCGAAGCGACTGCCTCGTTTGGCATGGCGTAAGGGATTTTATGGATGTGATCGGAGTGGAACGGATCAATACCGACAGTCTGGCCGACCGGGTACACAGGATACCGACTTAAATCATTCATCGGGTCATGCAACAAAGGCATCGAAACAGGGGTGATCATGCTTGCGGATTCGGCTGGAGATCCGTATGTGCCGTGGAGACGTTCGAGCTCGCGGTCGGTAACGGAATCCGTCGTCACACTCGACAGCAGTTCGCGCGCCCTGCGCAGTTCGGGAACCTGCTCGTCTGCGTCACTTGTGCCGTTGGAGTTGATGGACTGGTTCATCAACCCTCGGTTTCTGCTGTCGTTGTATGGGCTTAGGTAGTTGAGCATCTCGAACTGTGACTGTTTCTGCGCGTTAATCATCTTTTGCAGGGCCAGCACTTCGTTGACGAGGAGTCGATTCGTCTGAGACACATCGGCATACAGTTCCTGCAGTTGCTGCACCTGTTGTTGCGTGGCAGTTAATTGCTCAGAAATAACGCTGACATGCTGGCTAGTGGTGAAGTCCTCGGCAGCTGGAGGCTTTCTGGGGGCAGGTGCTTTGCGGCGAATATTGTCAAGGCCATCCTTGCTGTCCGCTCGAAAGTATGGGTGCTTAAATTCTAAGATCTGTAATTGGCATTGGTTAGCCAAAGCTCTCTAGCCCGGGCTTATCGACGTGTAGCCTCACGTTTCCGCTGGGATGCGAGGTTTCACCATCGCTCGACGGCTTCACTTTATGAAAATCGTATTTGTTGAGCTGTCGGATAAAACTGGACATGTTACTGTGCTTGAAATGCTTTGGCAGGATCGATCTCGTAAATTTTTCGCCCTGCCCCGGAGAGTTAGCTGCTCGCAGCCGGGAGAGAACTTGGCAGACGCTCGGAAAGGTACCTCGACTACAACGAACGTGTCGCCGTCTTTGCCCCATCTGGCAACGTCTTGGTGCGACGGATCTTCGAGCATCCTGGAAGATGTCAGATGTCAGCCGCGTTCCGCGGGCCTCGCAGCAAGTCATACCGAAAGAGCTTGCGAACCTGGTACAGGGTCAGTCTCTCCTCGTTGCGGCGCGGCGCGGCGCGGCTCCATTTGTGCTTGAGCGACTCACAAATTCACTCGCATTGTTGCCGCTACCTTGAGAAGCAGCTGCTTCTGTTCCCGACATTATGACAAGGTCGCCGGCCAATACCTGGAGGCGGCGTGGCCAGGACGAGGCTCCGGACGCTCGTGGGATTCTATCAAGTCCGCGATCGGCAAGAGGCCCGGAAACCGCGTATCACGAACGTGACGGCCGTCTTGGATCCCTACGGCGATTGACAGATGCCAAGGGGTGGCGAGGGGCGCACGTTTTCGCGGGTGTGGCAACCGTTGATGAAGTCTGATCTCCGCAGAACGTCGATTGCAGCAGAGGCGTACACTACAGGGAGACGCGCGACGAGCGAGGCGTCGCAATCGATGACGCGGAATTCAAGCGACCGAGCAGCTCCAACCACAGCACAACAAGACGTGCAAGCAATTGACGTGGAAGATCAAGGCCGCTTCACTCGAGTCCGAGTCTTTGCTAGGTTTGCGTTGGCCAGGCGGAGGCGGTTGGAACTGCCAGAGTGGGCCAGGTTAGGTGAGATGGGAAGCCGAGATGCGGTAAAGGGCGGCGATCTCGACGATGAGCATGTAGGCGCGAGCACGTCACCACATTCGGAACCGGAGTATCGGGACAGATTTTACCAGCTCGCGATGCGGTCGGGATATCGGTCGACTCGATGCAGACGAGATGCAGAGATGGGAGAGGGAGAGGAGGAGAGCTCGACTTCAGTTGGGAGCGGGAACGAATCGTGCAGACGGCGGAGAGACAGTGGTCTGGGGGAACAGCCGAGCCATGGCCCATGTTTGGTACATGCAGCGCATTGGGCAGGTACCTGTGACAGCTGATGAGGTCCTCCCTTTGAATCCCCAGGGCAGAAGAAGTAATAGGCGGTACCTGAGGGTACATGACAGGGCTGATGAGGGTACTGTGGGGAGAGGAGGGATCTTGTCTTTTATTCTGCGGTAGGCACGGGAGGCGGGAGGGCAGGAGAGATGGGAGGGATGGAGTGGGAGCACGGTTGCCGCACTAAAATGGAGTACCCGGCCTTTTACCTGAGAGGGACAAGGGCTGCACATGCCAGTTCCAAGCACCCGGCAAGCGCGTGCGAAGCAGTCCTCGAGGAGTCTCAGCTGGCAGTACAGTAAGCGTTGAGGGAGGGGATGCGAGGCAGGGGACGGCATGGGGTGCGATTCGAAGACGGGCACCCATGTCGAGGGCTGGAGAGTCGACTAAACCACGAACTGCCTAGACGCTCTGTGGTTCGGATACCCTCTGATCGATGAAGAGGGAGCCACGACTATCATGCGTACGTGGAGTAACGCGGCGGATTAAGCCTGTCTCCTGCCTGCGTCAGTTAGTGCCGCGACTAGACGTGAGTCTATGAAGTGGTATCTTACATGTCCAAGAGTACCGAAGTAAGGACAGGGACTATCATGATGCTCGATGCAGGTTTTCCAATCCTCCCCGGAGCACAGTAGCCGAGTGGT
Source organism: Hirsutella minnesotensis 3608 (assembly GCA_000956045.1). Taxonomy (NCBI): domain Eukaryota; kingdom Fungi; phylum Ascomycota; class Sordariomycetes; order Hypocreales; family Ophiocordycipitaceae; genus Hirsutella; species Hirsutella minnesotensis. Next base: position 959 of record KQ030509.1, on the reverse strand, counting down.
TGAAGCCGCGAACGACCTGTCGAGTTTGATTGGCGAGTCGGCGCCATTTGCTCGATGCAAGAAGCCGAGTCGGCGACGACATCCGTCGGGTGCTGGACGTTCAAGTTGATGGGGATCGAACCGCGGGCGGCGCCGACCCGGGCGGGACAGGATGCGGTGCGTCTGCTGAGGCTCGCGGCACGGCCATGAGGGGCTCCAAGGCCAAGCAAGGAACCCATTGCTGGAGGAAGTACTTGCTCTATTGAGAAGGTTCCCCCGGCGCCGCAGTGGCCCGCCCTCGACTTTGCTTCTAGGCCACGCGCCTTGCTGCTAGGCGGAGCGGTCGGCCGATGTCAGCGTGAAAGGCCTCGGGCTCTTTGCTCTTTCCTTCCGCCCCGCACACCTACTGCATTTCGTACCTGCCTGATGAATCTCGTCCCTGCCTTGTCTTGACCCAGCCCATGCGCCATGTTAAATATGCAAGTATACGCTAACGGGGGTAAGCTAGGTAATGTCAGTCTAAACCGAAAGAAAGCCAGGGTTTTCGATACACTAGCCATATATTAGCTAAAAATAAAAAATAAAATAAGTTTTCAAACTTTAATATAAGTATTATTATATTATTAATAGCTTAGTATTATCGTTTTTTTCTTATACTACTTATAGACTTACTTAGTTATAAAGTATTTAAATAGTATTACTATACAATTTCTTACTATAAGTTATCTTAGTAAAATATAAAAAACATACTTCAAGGGTAAAGAGAGAGCTTTAATATTAATAATGAAATCGAAATATATATATAAAAGAAATATATACTCAGTTTTAGTCTTTTATCTACTCTTATTAAAAGTCTTTACCCTATAGGATTTCCCTTCTCTTTTAGTGGGGGTATAGAAATCTTTACCTTTAGTATAAGACCTGGGCTTTTGTTAGAACGTAGGGTAAATAGGCCGCGTAAGGCGGTAGCCCGAGGTATC
>KQ030508.1:911269-997742 GCA_000956045.1 Hirsutella minnesotensis 3608 | reverse complement strand
CTTGACATGACCCCAGGCTGAGGCTAGGCTGGGCGTTTGAATACACTGGTCGGCACAGGGGCGATGGGCGCGCGGCGAGGGCGTCGTGTCGATCTGCCTTCATCTCACTTGATTTCTATGGCCCTTCTCCTCAAAACGGCCGACTGCTCGTTGAGTCCTTCGAAGTCATGGGCGTCCAGGCATGCCTGCCGACTAAGCAGCACCGCCGGAGATGCCCTCTGCGTCATCTCAGCTTCGTAGTCGTCGATTGCCTTCTTCTGGGCCTGCTCGCCTCGATAAACCAGGTCAAGGGCCCGGCTAAGGTAAAAGGCGTCGAGGATGCCGTGGTTGGCCGCCTCGCCCCTGTACATGGTCATGGCGTGTGCAGCATCGCCAACAAGCGTCACGCGACCCTCGCAGTTGTCCCACGGCTGGCAGGGCCAGTCATGCATGCCGATTTCCATGACGGCGCTCGACGGCGGTATGGACTCGACGACGGCGCGCAGCGTAGGGTGAAAGCCGTCGGCGCGGCGCTTCATTTCGGCCACGCGGTCGGCGTCTGTGGGTGGCACCCGGTCGGCCGTCGTATCCTTGACGAGCCACGAAATGTTGACCTGCAAGCGGTAGTGCTCATCTGGCGTCCCGCGCGACCCGTTGGTTTCCGGCGTCTCGAGCAGCGAAACCCAGAGGAAATGACCCGTCTTTGGATGGCAGCCCTGGAAGAGGAGCGGGTCGATGCTGAGAAGAGGCTTCGCTTCGTCGGGCTTCAAGTCAATGGCTACGCCAATGAGCCGTACGGGAAGCTGATAGTTCTTGTGGCTTTCGGGCAGGAGGAACTCTCTGGTCCGCGAGCTGGAACCCTCGGCGCCCACCAGGAGGCGCCCTTGAGCGGTGCTGCCATCCTGGAACACGGCCTTGACGCTCTCGCCGCCAGACCCGGCGGCCAACAGCTCGACGCTCGTGAGGCGCTTGCCCCAGTGGACATGATCGGCGACGCCGTGCAGTAGAGCCTTGCGTAGCTTCTCACGGTTGACGCGGCGACGCTCATTGGGAGGGATGCGAAACTTGGTTTCCAGGGTCTCCAAATTTAGGAACAGAAAGTTTCCATTGTCGTTGCGGCCAATCTCTGGATCGACCTGGACGGCATCTACGGCCTCGAGGGTTTCCTCGTCGAGCAACTGGCGCAAGTAGGGAAGGGCCCAATGCAACGTGATAGCCCAGCCATGAGCCCGGGCGTCAATATGGGCATCGCGTTCATAGATTTCAAAGGGAATATTTGCCTTGAATTTGACGTAATTAGCAAGGGAGCCATTAAAAAAGGGGGGTGATCGGGAAGCACATGGTTGAAAGTGAGCAAAGCAACTGCCATAGTGCGTGATACTGTCGCCCCCTCTCATCTTACCTTTTTCAGTCCGTGTGCAAGTGTGAGGCCAATGACGCCAGCGCCGCAAATAATGACGGGTTGGTTCTCCATTGTTGAACCTGTGATAGTCTTTTGAGGTTTCGAGTGAAGCCGGCGGTGATATGGATGTGATTCGACAAAAGTGGCAAATATGAGGGGAAGCAGACAGGCAGAGACCGTTTCTCTCTAGCTCAACTTATGCTGCCGAGCCGCCGAGCCATTACCTGCATTGGTCTGGTGCCATGACCGGTGGCCTGATGCGTCCTTATTTTTTGCTTCTGCTGCTTATGCCGTGGCAAGCGCCGGCGACACGAGCCCCCTTGACGCTTCCAATCCCGACGTCGTGCTTGAGAGCCCTCGCGATTGACATTTTCGACCACGTCCAGAGCCAGGATCAAGGCCGAGAGGGAGAAATATATGGAAAATCGAGACGACAGCCAAGTTATTGGTTTGGTCGATGCCCGGGCGGTTGCAATCGTCTGTCAACACACCTTTCAAGAGTCTCGATATGCAACCACGGCAAGCATAGAGAGATTGCTGCTACGGTGACAGTCTCGATACGAGCCTTCCCTCATTGAAGTGATGCCGGTGAACGGCATCCAGTCAGTGTACCCTGTACCCTGAGCACTCAGAATTCCTAATTCCGTCGCGCCAGTCGCTTTTGCATCTCTTTTCTCTGCCTCTGATGCCTGCTACCGAATTGTTAGCAGGGAGGGCGATTAGAGAGAGTTTGCGAGAAGGTGCTCGGTGCCATGGGCAAAGCAATGTACGTAAGCGCGGCATCAACATTGTGCCGATCCGACATGCTATCGTTCCAATTGCCGTCACGTGCTAGCTTCACGAACGCGAGCCAAGGGACGAGCAACACCTGGGCAGAATCATTGACCGGCGTCGCAGCGAGCTTCGGTTCGCCAACTCTGCCGCAATCTCTGCGAGATCGCGACCTCTCTTGAACTCTCCCGGCCGTCGCACAGTTCGACGGACATGCACATTGTCGCCCGGCATTCGTAACTTCGAATTGGTGCGTCGCAGCGACGCGATGCTGGCCGCGCCGGCTTGAAACATTCGTCGCTTCTGGGGTCGACATGTTCACCTTTTGCCCTTTGCAGGGCGCACTTTCCGAGTCGACGGCGTCGCAATCTCTCTTGGAGCTTGATGGCGGCGTCAAGCTCCTCGTCGACGTCGGTTGGGACGAGTCCTTTGATGTTCACAAGCTAGATGAGCTGGAAAAGTACGTCTTGCCATGACGCTCCCAGCTGGGCTTTCGCTGACGAGCCATTGCGCATACAGACAAGTCCCAACGCTGTCGCTCATCCTCCTAACGCACGCTACCGTCTCACATCTCGCCGCCTACGTTCACTGCTGCAAGAACTTTCCGCTCTTTACGCGCATTCCCGCTTATGCGACGCGGCCCGTCATTGACTTGGGTCGCTCTCTTGCTCAGGATCTATACTCTTCAACACCTGCCGCCTCAACGACTGTTTCGGAGAGCTCCCTTTCGGAGCTCGCATATGCCTACTCCCAAACAGCCACGACCGCCTCCAACCTCCTCCTGCAGTCTCCCACTTCGGACGAGATTGCGCGATACTTCTCCCTCATCCAGCCGCTCAAGTACTCTCAACCACACCAACCGTTACCATCTCCCTTCTCTCCGCCACTCAACGGACTGACCATCACTGCGTACAATGCCGGCCATACGCTGGGTGGGACAATCTGGCATATCCAGCATGGACTCGAGTCCATTGTCTATGCCGTAGACTGGAACCAGGCTCGAGAAAACGTTCTCGCTGGCGCTGCTTGGCTTGATGGGGCTGCAGGTGGTGGTGCAGAAGTCATTGAGCAGCTGCGAAAGCCGACGGCGCTCATATGCAGCAGTCGCGGTGCACAAAGGAGTGCGCAAGCTGGCGGTCGCGTAAAAAGAGACGAGAGCTTAATCGAGATGATCAAAGCGAGCGTTTCCAAGGGTGGCACGGTTCTGATACCCGTTGATTCTAGCGCTCGAGTCTTGGAGATGGCATATCTCCTCGAACACGCATGGAGGGTGGATGCCACGTCCAAGGATGGCACCCTGAAGTCAGCCAAGCTTTACCTGGCCGGCCGTAACATGTCTAGCACCATGCGCTATGCTAGGAGTATGCTCGAATGGATGGACAACAACATTGTGGTCGAGTTTGAGGCCTTTGCCGAAGGACAGCGCAGGCTGAATGGAGCCACCGATAAAAAGGAAGGCGGCCCCTTCGACTTCAAGTATCTGCGCCTCCTCGAACGAAGAGCACAAATCTCGAAATTGCTCTATCGAGTCAACGAGCGAGGCGAGCCGGAGGCGCGCGTAATTCTGGCCAGCGATGCCAGTATGGAATGGGGGTTCTCCAATGATCTGATTAAGGCCCTTGCGAGCGACACAAAAAACATGGTGATTCTGACAGACAGGCCCACCATGGCCAAGGATGACGCTCCCTCTATAGCCAGAACCATCTGGGAGTGGTGGAAAGAAAGACGGGATGGGGTTTCCGTAGAGCAGACTACTGGCGGAGAACAGTTGGAGACGGTCTACGGCGGCGGCCGCGAGCTGTCGATACGTCAGGCCGCCCGGCAACCTCTCGAGGGTGACGAGCTTGCTGTCTATCAACAGTGGTTAGCCACGCAAAGGCAGCTGCAGGCCACGCAGCATGCAGGGGGCGCTGCGGCCCTGGAAGCGTCGGCTGATGTCGACGACGCATCATCCGATTCTTCGTCTGATTCAGAAGACGAAGATGGCGAACAGCAAGGCAAGGCACTGACTGTTTCCGCCACACTGGGCCAGGCCAGCCGCAAGAATGTGGTCCTCAAAGATGAGGACCTGGGGATCAATGTCTTGATCAAGAAGAAGGGCGTGTTCGATTTTGACTCGCGTGGCAAAAAGGGCCGCGAAAGGTCCTTCCCGATACCCATTAGGAGAAGAAGGACCGACGATTTTGGCGAATTGATTCGACCTGAAGACTACCTGAGAGCCGAGGAGAAGGATGAGGAGAACGCGGAGAGTGGTCATTTGGCGGCCGAAGACGACAAGCTGGGCAAGAAGCGGAAGTGGGGAGACTTCACCAAGAACACCCCGGGAAACAAGAGACGCGGACCGACGGGCAAGATGCCGACGGAAGACGAGGCAGATGAAGCAGCGAATGCCTCTGAAGCGCACGAACTCGATGAACTGGACGCCGCAGAGGACGCAGAGCCAGAGGAAGTCGCGGGTCCGTCCAAGCTCGTCTACACCTCGGAGACGGTCGTGGCCAACTTCCGTATTGCCTTTGTTGATTTCAGTGGCCTCCATGACAAGCGAAGCCTGGACATGCTCATCCCCCTCATTCAGCCACGCAAGCTTATCCTCGTGGGCGGCAACCGGGATGAGACCTTGGCCCTCGCGGCTGACTGCCGAGCTGCCCTGGGCAAGGACGGGGACAAGGCGGTGGACGTATTCACACCCAAGGTTGGCGCTTGGGTCGACGCCAGTGTCGACACCAACGCCTGGGTCGTCAAGCTGGCGGACCCGCTGGTCAAGAAGCTCAAGTGGCAGAACGTCAGGGGCTTCAGCATCGTCACCATCAGCGGCCAGCTGCTCGCGTCGGCCGGCGGCGTCGAAGCCCCCCCGACAGGCGATGACGAATCCCCCGCCAAGCGGCAGAAGACAGAGCCGACGGCATCCTCGGCCGTGACGTTGACGTCGGCCTCTGCCTCGGGCCCGTTGACGGGAGCGGCCCTTCCGATTCTCGACGTTGTCCCCGCGAACCGCATGTCGGCGACGCGTACCGCCGCCCAGCCGCTGCACACACGGTGCACGCCGTCAAGAGGGCCATTTACGAGGGCCTGGCCGTCGTGGCGGGCGCATAGATAGTTCCGACGCCCGTGCGGTCTTTGCGGCGTGATGAAGGATATATATTCATATTCGGCGCGGCGTCGTCACTGCGGGCCGATCCTACTGTGATGCAGTCCGTGGATCTAGATGTCCGATTCTGTGTCACGTCGAAAGTCTCTGCCATTGCTCTCGTATTGTGTCAATACATGTGCTATATTCCCGTCAAAATCTGCCGCCTAAGACTCCGGTCTATCCTCCTTTTCATTATGCTTCTACTTTGTATTTGCAACATGTCTCTACCATCCATAGCCTTCAGACATGGAACCTTTTAGTGCACCAAGGCGCAGCGCAGCATACCGACCATCCCAGCAAAATCCCCAAACTCCACGCAATGCGTCAATGTTAAAATCGCCTCCGAAATGTCCTTTGAAGCCTGAGTGGTACCCTTGAGCAGCATTTGGACGCGCGCTCGTCATGCCAGTAGCTTGAAGTATTATTTCGTCATTCATGAGCCCTGCTTCATCTTCACCATCTCATACGCGCCAGCTCCGTCTGGGCCCCGGCCGCGGCCGCTGCCGCGGACGATGCCTTCGCTCCCATTCTCCTCGGTCGAAGCTCCGCCCTCGCCTCGTTCCGCGGCAGCGCCACGGGAGCCCAATATTCGCCCGCCGCCAAAGAACACGGGCTGAAGTTCACGATACTGGCACCCCCACATGCCCAGACTGACGGCGACTGCCGAAGAGCCGAACATGGCGATCCACCACATGTAGTTTCGAGGAATCGCGCGGCTGTACAGCGATGTGAATATGAGATGGAGGAAGTGAATCGTGATGGCAAAGTCTGGAACTAGCTTGCTGCGGGCGACGAGTACGACGATGGCAACGGCCCTAGGGGAGACAGTTAGCAGGAAACTCTCGTAAGCCGCGAGGCTTCCCAACCAAGTCGCTTGAGGCAAGAGAGAATAATGGAGGCAATGAGACATACATGCAAAGGCCGCCATCGAGAATCCAGACGAGCCCCAGAAGCCACCCCCTCGTTGTGTCGCCGCGCACGCGCTCCCAGCCAAACACCAAGTCTAGACTAAACGGCATGCCGGCAACGAGGGCTGTGAAGAGCATCAGGACGAGGGCGGCGGCGTAAAAAAGGGCTTGGAGTATCGATATCTGGGTGGCGATCTTGAAGGGCTGCAGCTCGGACAGGGCGCCTGCGCGCGGTGGACGTCTTCGCCGTGGCATGTTCGAACCGTGATCGCACTACTGGCGTCAAAGTGCGATCCTGTTACCGACGACGTGACTGTCGCGCGCAGAGAGCGTGCGATGTTCCGTGTGAGGACGAAGGTACAGCCAGATGCTCGAGCGTGCCTGGGGCGAGCCGTCGACGTGATAAGGGTGCGAGGTCGGAGGACTGGCGAAGATTCGAGTCTGGATACTTGAGCGGAGCTGATTCGCGCGTCGAAATGTAGCAAGTGCGCTTTCGGAGGAGGCTCTCGTGCGTTCTCGGGAACGGTGAATCGGTGCGCGATGCTGGCAGACAGGCACGAGAATCGGAGAAGCGTAGGCTGAAGCTGAGACGACGGCAGGAAAAGAGGCGGCCAGTGAGGGGCGCGATGCGAGAAGCTCAAGGTGTTTTTCTTCCTAGGTGTTTTTGAAGAGATTTCTTGAGGAGTTTTTTGCTTTGGTTTGAAGTTTGATTTTGCAGGAGTCTCGCGATGTTGCAAGTCGAAGGCAAAAGGCGCCAAGTGACCAAGTTCACATGGAGCTAGGGGCTGCCTGCAGGGGCGCAGCTGCTGATACCTGGCCCAAGCAGAAGCATGACAGCTTTTGCCTCGCGCCTGCCGTTGCCAAGGGAAGAGTGGCAGAACCCCCACCGAGTCTCGATTGGTCCTGGTGGGTGTGCGTAGGTACCCATGTACACAAGTTACGGAGCAACCGCCAGCCGAACCTTGACGGGCGGCTGTCGCTTACATAACTGAATGTCACTCGGACCCGCAATCACTTCTTCGTCACGACTCACGACCCACGACCTCATCATCAACCTTTCAGGTCAACCTCACGCCGATTTGCCTTGGCCGTGTCAAGATGCCTTCGGCGGTGCCTCCGGACATCCCGACATCGCCAGAACCATGCATCGACTCCACACCGACCTCGATCTATGATCTGGCTCGTCGCCAGCCCAGAAAACGAATACTCGTCGAGCCGTTACTGTGGACCAGCCTGCATCTCGATCTGCTACCTTGCATATTCAGCGAATGCCACGCTGCGCCCTCGGCGGCAATGGACATTTCACTTTGACAGTGGCTTCAGGGAATCCATGTTTTGTGTCAAGCGCTTTTTGCTTCGCCCAAATCGGGCTTGGGACAAGCAAGAATCAACTATCCGTGCTCTTTTTGGCCTTGAACCATCGCCATTGAGCTACTCGTAAGTCGCAAAACTCGCTGCCTGTTATCCGATGGCTCTGTCTTATTCATACAGTACACACGGGATCAAGTAGGAATAATCTCGCTTTACATTTCGGTAACAGGCGCAGATTCTTCTTGCCTTGCTCGTACTTCTTCCTACGGCGGGAGTGTAAATACAGTCGGGGCGAAGATGAAAATCGCGTTCCTTTGGCGGCGCTCGTCTCAAGGGCCCGCATCGACTTCTTGCGCAAGTCCAAGTTTGGCCTGGTGGACAACTGGCCGTTGGTGCGTCGCCGGAAGAACCGCGCGGGCCATTCGCTAGCTGAGCTCAAGCTCAAGAGCATTACCCCAACTATGCCTCTTCACGAACCGTACCTCGTCGCGCTACTAATTGCCCTTGCTCAACACCAATGGCGCAACCTTGGACAAGAAACAGCGCTGCAAGCAGTTGGAGTGCTTGTATGGCTACCTTAGGCGCCCAAGTTCTCCAACGTCAAGTTGCTAACACAAGTTTAGTCGAAAGTGCTCTTTGTATCCGACGACCAGGACTATATATACGTCTACTCGGCAAACATTCCCGCATCCCTCATCGAAATGTTCCATCACCCCGATGTCGCACCGGCAGCATCCAGTCCACTGCCGATTCAGATTATGTCGATACCCCTCAGACCAATCGAGACGCTTCATGCACGACTGTTGGCAATTCTTCTGTCGACGACAGATCCTAACAAGGTAGACAAGATGGCGAACCTTGTACGTTAGGGCGTAGCTCCGCCTCGTTTATCGCCTTCTACCGGATATTCGACGGTTTTACTGTGCTCGTCCCCTTGCCCTAGGCCCTGCCGCGGCCCCTGGCTTAGCTGCTCCTTATAGCAGTACAGTAGATACAAGCTTTCCTGTCAAACTATCAGTATTTCCTCTCAGGTAGTGAGCTTTACGCCTTTGCTCTAAAAAGGACCCTGCTTGTATAATTAGCAGATCAAACGAAGTCACGAGTTATTTATGCCGCTAGTATACGTTCATATCGAATGCCTGTATAAGTTGTAGGAAGACTTACTATATTCGTGAGTTAGGCCTTGCAAGTCTTGCAAAGGGTAAATCTGGTCGTGGTTGTCTAGAAAATAATCGTCGGCAATAAGCTGGTCATCCCACTGCATGTCAAGAGGATTCAGGTGACCTGTGCTCTTTCGAAATAACGCTACCAATTCATCGACTGGGCCATTCGGATCTGGCTCCATGCCATTGATGAACATATCCACCTGGAGACTCTCTGCACCTAAGAGCATCATGCAGATACCGAAGCATGACGAAACCCAGTCCTCTCTCTGTGGATGCTCCAGGTAATGATAAATGCATGAAAGGAAGCCAGCCAGGGTTCGTTCGAGAAGGACACTCAAACACAGGCGCACGTGGAATCTCAAGGTTTTTTTCAGTTCCTGTCGAGTCCGGCTGGGCAATCCTTCGATCTCCGCAGTGCGTCCCCCAGATAAGCTGCAAGAAATAGGGTGTGTTATTGTCAAGGCAAGGATCATAAACGACAAGGACAAATCAATGCACTTGATCTGCTTGGGCTAGCAACTGATCAGCGTTTTTACAGAGTAAAAGACCTTGGTCACTGCAGTCTTCAGCTTACCGTAGCACTGTCAAGTTTTCGGAGCTGGAGGCAGTGGTCAATAAGGTCAGCCCGGAATCCCGCCTGGCAAGGAAAGGTGCGAGAAAATTCCCTGGCGGCTCCGGCAATCGTGCTCTTGAAAGCGGACTCGATATCTCCGTACGAGGAACTTATTCCTGTTCTTATTTGGATCGCGCCGCATTTTGCTTCGACGAGCGCTCCCCAGAGAAGCTCTTTCGGAATAGGCCAAGACGCAGGACGTTGCGCACGAAACCGGCTTGATCTGAAAAACCCTGTTCCTCGAAAGTATCAGTAAAGGATTTCGAGAGCGGAGATTTTCTTTGGGTTATTACACGGTATGACGCTAGCAACGAATGGCCGTTGCATTAGGACACGCGAGGGCTGAACTTGGATCGGTTCCGCCAAGCATTCAGGGCACTTTGGCGGTGCTTGGCACTTTCTGCTTTCTTAGAATGGAACTGTGCTTCAGTAAGCTCGATACATGTATAGAGATCCTACCTTTTGCCCCTGAAACTTGCACTTCCACCAGCGGACTATCGTGTCGAACGGTACGAAGCTTGGGTACATGGCCCTTTCACACGAATCATGGTGAAGAGTCGTTGACAGATTCGTTAACGATTGGATGAGGTCTTCCATTTTTTGATGAACGAGAATGTCGTTCCGACGCGACTGGGCGCAGTTTTGGGCCTGAAGCGTACTGCGGGTTGTCGATGTAAGTCTTTGATTCTCGTCGCTTGCATTCCATACGTACATAACAACAGTCTGCAAGTATGCAGTTAAGCTAATTGAATTCCCTTGGATTCGACTCTTGAGTGACGATACATCCTCCAAGATGGATCGCAGATAATCCCTTTTTGCCAATCGACCAGAGTTCGTAGTCTTGAACTTGGCGACCTTCTCCTCGACCTCCTTGAGCAGCGTCTCGCTCTCTTTGAGGAACCAAAGTCCTTGGGCTCTGCATGTCTCATCGATTTCGGTAGTGGAAACAATTCTGGTGGCATCTTGGATGATCTGGGACAATGCTTTGACTTGGGTCGCGAGATCACGAAAGTCTTCTGGCGCATCGCGGCAAAAGTGGTAGACCTTCAGGGCAAACGTAGGAAGGGCAATAAAGTCGCCGGCGCCGAAGCCGACGGTTGCCATTTTCCCGTAATCTGTAGATATGTGGAAAGCTGGTGCGATTACATCTGTCTTGAGACAATGAAAGCCTGCGCGAAGGAGGACACGGTTGAATAGCTTCTTCCCCGCATCTCGCAGGGAGGCTGAGGCCAGCCGCAGCTCATGACGTGTTCGGTCCTAGGCCTGTCCATCAGCTACTTATTAGTGACAGCAATCCAATGAAGTGCGTGGATTTTCTGGTAACGAAGTGACGCGAACGTCTAGGCGCTGATTTCCCATACTTCCCGTCAGCCCAGCCACAACTGATGTCGGGACATGGATGCAAATATATTCCGGGGCTAATGCTCATACACACAGGTATATCCAACATTGAGCCCGTTACGTTCTCGCTGGATAGCAGACAAGTGATTTTGGTGAATAGTCCAGGATTTGAGACACTTTTCGAAGGTGCTTTAGGCTGGACAAGGAGTCGGGTGTCCAGCTACTGGCAACTTGCCTTGACGATCTGTTCCGACCAAGCACACTCTTCTACGGTTATGGTCGCACATTAGTAACACTCCGCAAACTATGCAAATGCCGATTTGTTAAACCGTTAAGCCGTTAAACCGTCGGACCGAAAGGCAGGTTTTTTTTTATAAAGGCAGCTATTATAGGCACTTACAAAGGCAGCTATTACAAGCAATTGCAAAGGCGGCTATTATAGGCACTTATAGAGGTAGCAGGCTTATAATTACGAATATAAGTACTTATAAAGGTAGTAGGCTTAATACGAATACGAAGTACGCGAGGCTATAAGTATATAGGTAAGGCTACGAGCTATTACCTAAGTAAGCAGTTCTCTTACTATTGCAAGCCTTTATAATTGCAAGCCTGCTGCTTTTGTAAGTGCTTGCAATAGCTGCTTTTATAAAAGCCTGCTTTTCGGTCTGACGGTCTGATGGTTTAACGGTCTGACGGTTTAACGGTTTAATAAATCGGCATTTGTATAGTTTGCGGAGTATTATTAATATGCGACTATACACGGGGTCATTCTGGTGTCCTCGCTAGGCAGGAGACTCAGCCCAAAGGACGTGAAGAGTTATAGATGACTTTTAACCATGCTGGGGGCGAATGCTAGTCACCGCGTCACTATTGCAATAACTAGAGTGTATGTCGACGATGACTTTCCCGCAGAAACTTTAACAGAGGGGGTTCGAAGTTTGCGTTTACAAATGATTCCGGGATGCGGGCCTTCTATCACACACCATGACAAAAGGCCGGCTACCAGCTGTCACATAATGCACAATATGCCCTGTACGGCAGGTGAGCCCGAGCAGTTCGGCATAAGAAAGGGTAACAGCTTGCTACAGACTTACAGCATGTCGGAACATATTTCGCCTTCACGTAGTAGATGACAAGCTCCTAAATGACTCTCGCAAACTTTCCCAGAAGCTTCACTCTCCTCCCACACGTGACCGGCAGTCCTGGAGACCCGAGCTTACAGCTCGAGGTTGCGTGGAGGCAGCACAGGAAGCAGCATAGGTCGGGCGGTTTGGAAGCTCGGCCCGTTGCGGGTAATTGGCAATTCCTGCGCCGTGACTGGTGCACAGTGGCTGCTCGTGCGACCTTGCTGCAGCTTCGGCCCGTCTGCACGTGGTCTTTAAGCAAGTACTCTAATTTCTACCCAAACGCCTGCTAGCCATTGGCACGGGGTCGCGTACGCGACATCAGCCAAAGAGAAACGGCGGCAGGACAGAGGCGGGCTCGAGGCGGTAGCAGTCATGTGGGGAAAAGGGCGGTGGTTTTCACATGCTCGGCTCCGAGGCATCTTCTTCTCCAACCCTGCAGCGGACGAAGGGCGAGACAGCCACCAAGGCAAGCTGCTCGACAGCCTCTGATTCCTTCGAAGGGTTTTTCCCTGCCGCCACCCCTCGGCCGGTTTCCTTTCCTCGGTGCAATGAGGATGGATATAAAGCTCTGGTAGCTTTGGCAGAGGGGATGAGAGAATTCTGACCGGTGAAAACCAAGGGTTGACCACATCTGCCCAAAATTTCCCCGCTGACGGGTGAGGGCCACGAACGAAATGCGCCTTGAGCTGTCGAAATGCTGGATGAGCTGACTGGACGGCTGCTGCGGGGGGGATCTACCGGGACACTTGTACTGACATCTTGCGATGTACTTTAGTGGCGTCTACAGCAGAGACAACTGCCCGTGGACAGGTGTCGTTATGTGAAACCATGTGGCCTTTGCAAGGGAAACTGGTTCATCTTGTCAGGTAGCGGTCGGGAAAAGTTAGTTTAGCTCAGCACGTCCTGTGCTCCGATAGGAGACCTGAGCGACTGAAGTCGCTGGACGGAAAATACACACACACACACACACACACACACAGCCACCAAGTGCTGTACAGTACCTAGAGAGAAGAAAAAATGGGATGCGTCGCGTGACTACTGCTGCAGGTAGTACCTAGGCAAGCCCGCACCTGCTGTGACTGCACTGTACCGAGTGCATGCAGCAGGTTACCTTTGGGGGCATTCTCGGTACAAGCAGAAATGGCGGCTCCATCGTCATCCCCATCCCCATCGCCCCCCCGGACTTGCGGCGTGGTGTGCCTGCGGGGTACATGTGCGGAGCAGGGGGGATTGCCGCTTCCACCAGGTACCTCGAATGTCCTTCTTTACCCCACGGTCCAGCAGCGGGTTTCTCCAACCTTGGGGGCCCGCGACTCTGGGGCCTGGCCAAGTGGCATGTGATTGCGTCCCACAGCCGATTGAATTCAGAGCTAATCATGGTCGACGGATTTCATGGCTGAAGCCGAGCTTGGCCCCATTCCCCCCCTTCTCCTTCGGGGCTCCCGTCAATTCACTCGGCTTCTACAACATCTCTCCTTCTTTTCCTCCCATTACCGCCCTCTTCTGTCTCCTCCCTCCTCCATCTCATAACCTCTCCGCTTCTTCACCCTACTCTTCTTTTTCTTAGTCTTTGGACTCGCTCTATCCATCAACCGGGGACACCGCTTCGACCTCTCATACCGAATCCACCATGTCCAAGGTCTTCACGGCCAGCGACGTTGCGTCGCATAACAAGCCCGACAGCCTCTACATTATTGTCGACGGCGATGTATACGACTTGACCAAGTTCCAGGATGACCACCCAGGTATGAGGCTTTCCGATCTTGCCCTTGTCCCTGCCGTGGCCCTTCCGTCCAGTCGTGCCTCGGCCCGAGTCACAGGTTGCTGACCCGATGCCTCCAGGCGGCAAGAAGATCCTCCAGCGGGTGGCTGGCAAGGACGCTTCCAAGCAGTTCTGGAAATACCACAACGAGGGCATCCTGAAGAAGTATCAGGCCAAGCTGCAGGTCGGCTCCCTCGATTCCAAGCCCAAGCCCGAGCCCAAGCCCGCGGCCGCTCCCGCTGCTCCCCCGGCGCCCAAGAAGCAGGCCGCGTCCAGCCACAGCGAGGAATCGGAGGCCCTGGAGCCCTTTGGCCACCAGATCCCCTTTGCGGACCCTTCGTGGTACCAAAATGTAAGTCGCGTCAATGCGAAGAAGAAAGGAAGGAGTCAGCACATCACTTACACTACCCTCAGTACCACTCTCCTTACTTTAACGAGTCGCACGCGGCTCTCCGTGCCGAGGTGCGCGAATGGGTCGAATCTGAGATTGAGCCCAATGTCACCGAGTGGGACGAGGCCAAGCACGTCCCCGAGGAGATTTACAAGGAGATGGGCCGCCGTGGCTACCTGGCAGGTCTGCTGGGCGTCAAGTACCCGACCGAGTATGCCCCGGCCACCGTCAAGTCGGTCGCCCCCGAGCAGTGGGACCTGTTCCACGAGATGCTCCTGACCGACGAGCTGTCCCGCACCGGCTCCGGCGGCTTCGTATGGAACATGATTGGCGGCTTCGGCATTGGCTGCCCGCCCGTCATGAAGTTTGGCTCCAAGGCGCTCAAGGACCGCATCATGCCCGACATCCTCAAGGGTGAGAAGCGAATCTGCCTGGCCATCACTGAGCCCGACGCCGGTAGTGACGTCGCCAATCTCACGTGCGAGGCCAAGCTGAGCGAGGATGGCAAGCACTTCATTGTCAATGGTGAGAAGAAGTGGATCACCAACGGCGTCTGGTGCGACTACTTCACCACCGCCGTGCGTACCGGCGGGCCTGGCATGAACGGCGTCAGCTTGCTTCTCATCGAGCGCGGGCCCGGCGTCACCACCCGCCGCATGGACTGCCAGGGCGTCTGGTCCTCGGGCACCACCTACATCACCTTTGAGGACGTCAAGGTGCCCGTGGGGAACTTGCTGGGCAAGCAGAACCAGGGCTTCCGAGGTACGTCATCACTCTCTCTGTCTCTCCAAGCTTTCCAGGTGCATCACGAAACTGACGAGCCTTGCCCACAGTCATCATGACCAACTTCAACCACGAGCGCATCGGCATCATCATCCAGTCCCTACGCTTCTCTCGCTGCTGCTACGAGGAGTCGGTCAAGTACGCCAACAAGCGCCGTACGTTTGGCAAGAAGCTCATTGAGCACCCTGTCATCCGCATGAAGCTCGCCCATATGGCGCGCCAGATCGAGGCCTCGTACAACTGGCTCGAGAACCTCGTCTACCAGTGCGAGAAGATGGGCGAGACCGAGGCCATGCTGCGGCTCGGCGGGCCCATTGCCAGTCTCAAGGCGCAGTCGACCGTCACCTTTGAGTTTTGCGCCCGCGAGGCCAGCCAGATCTTTGGCGGCCTCAGTTACTCGCGCGGCGGCCAGGGCGGCAAGGTCGAGAGGCTGTACAGAGACGTCAGGGCCTACGCCATCCCCGGCGGCAGCGAGGAGATTATGCTCGACCTGAGCATGAGGCAGAGCTTGAGGGTGGCCAAGGCCATGGGCATGAAGCTGTAGGCTTGACAAAGGGGAGGGATCTGGATTTTGCCGATAGAGGTGTTCGATTCTTGGTTAAACGGAACAGGCAATTTTTCTCATATGGTTCAAGTCTCTCGTAGGGGCTCTGTAGTAAGCTAAGCTCGAGGCCATCTTGGAGGTCATAGACGAAGCTAGAAGCAATCCAAAGGCATCAACGACGCTATGCGCTTCCCTTTTCGAGCGAATCCGAGAAAATCTGAATAAATGGTCGGCTCTGTGCTGCAAGAGACCAGTCGCATACTGCCCAATTCCATCGTATCATCGAGTGGCACGAGACACGGCATCAAACTCAACACGGCCGAGGGGGGGAGCTGGCTTGGCAAGGAGCCCCCAATCACGTGACGGACCTTGCCCGGGTCAGCGAGCACACATCCATCCATCTTGCACGGCTCGCCTGGAATGGAATCCTCGCCTGTTCATCACTCCCTTCACCATCGGCGCAGAAAAAACACTCTTCACGCACTCCACCTTGATCTCCCTCCTCGTCCCGAGCTCTTGGGCCCTCGTGCCACCCATCTTGGCCAATTCCCCAGCAACCACGCGACCTTTCGGGCGCGACTTCACCCCCGAACCGAACGAGCAGCTCTTTGTGCATTGGCTTTCCCCCCAAAGGAAAGGTACGCCAAGGAACGCTCGCCCACGCCCTCTCCCGCTTCCTCCGCGTCCTTCGACCTTCGGTATTTCGACCGGTCGAGGAACCGAGCAGCTTCGTTCAACGTTGCCGTTTGGCGTCCCCCACGCAGAAAACTCGATAGCCTCGTGGCTCGTCGTCTGCGCAAGACAGAGGAGGGACCAAGATGTCGGAACAGCTGGTAGAGCAGCTGAGAAGCACTCAGCTCAAGTACGTTGACGCAAACGCTCTACCGTGATGATAATACTGACTAGGTGCGCTGCAGCGATGGACTCTCCGCTCCCCAAAACGACGATTGGAAAAAGAGCCTCAAGATTCCTACCAAAGACAACCGGCAACAAACAGAGGTACGTGCGCGGAGCTCTCCCAACCATTTCCCGTAGATTCATTTACCTTACCCGTTGGCTTTCCTGGTCTAGCCACTACTTTGTCGCAAGTTCAACCGTCCTGTCTAGGTCATTGGCTAACGCAAGCTGCCTCTTGTGGTTTTAGGATGTCACGAAAACCAAAGGTCTCGAGTTCGAAAACTTCGCGCTCAAGCGCGACTTGCTCATGGGCATCTTCGAAGCCGGCTTCGAGAAGCCGTCGCCCATTCAAGAAGAGGCGATTCCCGTTGCCCTGACCGGGCGCGACATCCTGGCTCGTGCAAAGAACGGCACCGGCAAGACGGCTGCCTTTGTCATCCCCACGCTCGAACGCATCAACCCCAAGGTCTCCAAGATTCAATGCCTTATCCTCGTGCCCACGCGTGAGCTTGCCATGCAGACGTCACAAGTTTGCAAGACCTTGGGCAAGCACCTCGGCATCAATGTCATGGTCACCACTGGCGGCACTGGCCTACGAGACGATATCCTACGGCTTCAAGACCCCGTCCACATTGTCGTCGGAACACCGGGAAGAATTCTCGATCTGGCGGGCAAGAACGTCGCCGATCTAAGCGAATGTCCCATGTTCATCATGGACGAAGCCGACAAGCTGCTCTCGGTCGAGTTCACACCCGTTATTGAGCAGCTCCTCCAATTCCACCCCAAGGACCGCCAAGTTATGCTCTTCTCCGCCACCTTCCCTCTCTCTGTCAAAGACTTCTCCGACCGTAACATGGTGAGCCCCTATGAGATCAATCTCATGGACGAGCTCACGCTCCGCGGCATCACCCAATACTATGCCTTTGTCGAGGAGAAGCAAAAGGTTCACTGCCTCAACACCCTCTTCTCCAAGCTGCAAATCAACCAATCCATCATTTTCTGCAACTCGACCAACCGTGTCGAGCTCCTCGCCAAGAAAATCACCGAGCTGGGCTACTCATGCTTCTACAGTCACGCCCGGATGGCCCAGCAGGCACGCAACCGTGTCTTCCACGACTTCCGCAACGGCGTCTGCCGTAACCTCGTCTGCTCTGATCTCCTCACTCGTGGCATTGACATCCAGGCCGTCAATGTCGTCATCAACTTCGACTTCCCTAAAAACGCCGAAACCTACCTTCACCGAATCGGTCGCTCCGGGCGATACGGCCATCTCGGTTTGGCAATCAACCTCATCAACTGGGACGACCGCTTTAACCTCTACAACATTGAGCGGGATCTCGGCACCGAAATCCAGCCAATCCCTCCGAGCATCGACAAAAGTCTCTACGTCTACGAAAACCCAGAATCGATTCCACGTCCCATCTCCAACCTCCCGCGAAATGCGCAGCAATCGGCCCAGACAATGCCTCAACAGCCGCTCCAACAATCTCAGCAGCAGGGCAACTGGCAGAGCCAGAACGGTCAGCACAACGGCTTCTCCGGCGGACGTGGTCGCGGTCGAGGTCGCGGCAACTTCCGTGGCAGGGGAGGCGGCGGCCGAGGTCGTGGTCCACCTCGGGATCAACAATCCTAGCACTCTCTCCTCATTCACAACGTTGAGTGCATGGTGATGAAGGTGAAGACGGCGGGCGTTTTGGAGCTTAACACGGATTTCTTTTGTTATCGCCAGCAGGGACAGCTGATGTTGACTTTGATGTTGGATTGTACATTATTCGCACCTTTTGGCGAATCGAGGGGCGACAACCCAGGTCTGGACGCCTCCGAGAGACAATAGGGAGCCCCTTCTCCGTTTCTTGGTCCTGGGGAGACGCTACGGGGAACAAGACACGACAAAATTCTACTCTCGGAAGACAGCCTCGACTTTTTTTTTTCACCTCCACCTGCCCCGGATTCCATGGGCGCAAGTGGCTGTTGGCTTGTAACATACCTCTGCTGGCGCTTGACCGGTGCCAGCACCTGCTCTATTCATTCCTAATGCGAGGGAGGCATAGAAAAGGGACTTGAGAGGTTACACAATTATCGAGGAGGAGGACAAGACGCAGGGGCAGGGACGGTTACTTTTCACGACGCCGGCGATTTGCACCACGACAAGAGGAGTTGGCGTGGTTTCTGCATCAAAGTGAGCTACGAGACGGGGCGCGGCGCATCAGGCTCGATCAGGCTCATTTTTTGCATGCTTTTCGGTTGCGGCGCTCACCTCGGCTAGCTTCGACCGAAAGAATCCCGGATGACTGCCTCGCAACGGCGGACTGGACGATACCACTTACGACACGACTACGAAGCACGAGCGGGCCAGTGGGGCCGACGTGTGTTTAGGGGAGGCCCATCATCACTCCATGGTGCTCTGGGGGCCGTCGACTTTGCTGTCATATCTCTACTGGCCAGACTCGCTAGAGCTCTACCAGACGCACCGACGTCTTGGCGACTGACACCGCTGGCCTTTGTTAGCCGAGCGCACGTGTCATCACCAGGCTCGAAAACTTTACGGTTGGTTGAGTCTGAGTAGCAAAGTACTACACAAAATAAAAAATAAAAATAAAAAAAAGAGACAGGACGCTGGATGGAACGGATAGCTTTTGGACTGGCTGGGCATCATATAGCGAGAGCGTTGGGAACTCTTTCTGACGTTTCTTGGCGTTGAGGACTGGAGCTGGTGGGATAGCCGTTTCTATCTGAGCAAAATGGGAAACCGTAATTTCTGTCTCACATCTGGCCTGCTCGCAGTGTGATGTCTGCTAAAGACGCAATAGCGCACACGTCACTCGTAAGCCTCACCTCATGCCCAAGACAAGACACGGCATGGTGAGGTAGCTGGCAGCCAACTACAGGTAGGCGGTGTTGCAATGCGACTGTGCGCGGCGATATACTAGACGCAAGGCAACGGAACGCTCGAGCCACGCCTAGAGAATCATTGGCGGCGCTGACGACTGACAGCAGGAGGGTTGATGTCCGGACGGACTGGGGAGCCGCGTGACACGGTGGAACATGATGAAGTCGAGGCGGCTCCTTCGTGGTCCGGAGTGGAGACTCTATATGGTTTCGTGTCGCCTGTAAGGATGGACAGATGGCGATGCTGGCGTGAAGGAGGCACCCACGACGAGAGGCGGGACCTTGTCTTGTGTGCTACCTTGTACTGTTTACTGGCATTCACTCGCTGCGGCGGCGTTGTGGGAGAGGGTATGCGTCAAGTTGAAAGAGGAGCTGGGTATCTTGGTTATCACAGAATCTATGGAAGACAGGAAAGATCAGTCCCCCCTAGGGACGAGCGCAGCGCGTCGCTCGGGAGAGGCGGGAGGAGATTGGGAGGGGGAAGGGGGAGGAGGTTGGACGGGTTGCCCGGCGCGACTCAGTGGGCTTGCGGTGCGTCGACGGCGGCGGCCTTGTCCTGCGTCCATTCCAGGACGATGCGGCGCAGCTCAAAGACGACCTCGACGGCGATGAGGAGGATGATGATGAGTTCGAGGCGAGTGCCGTGCTGCTCGCTCGACATCTCGCGCAGGACGGTGGCGATCTCCTGCGCGTAGTCCATCTTCTGGTTGAGGGTGCGGATGCGCACATTGACGTCGAGGGCGCGGCCGACCTGCTCGTAGTAGCCTTCGAGACCGAGCTCGGCGCGGCTGTCCCAGAATATGTCGGGTAGCGAGTCGGTAAGTTCCGAGTAGTGGTTGAGCCGGGCGCGCAGGCTCAGCAGCTCGCCCGTCTTCTGCAGGATGAAGCGGCGGCCCAGGGGCACGCCGGCGCCCTGGGACAGGAGGTCCGGGATGGCCCGGGTGCTCTCAAAGTACGACGTCAGCGCGCTCTCGAGCACCGCCAGCTTGGTGCTGCGGGCGAGGCCCGACGAAAAGGCAATCTTGGCCAGCGTCGTGTCGAGCGTGTCGCCGTCCCTATGCTCCTTGCGCGTGCCGAGCACCACCAGGTCGCCCTTCATGGTGCTCTCGGCCTTGGACGTGTCCGTGATGAAGTCGAGGTCCTCGATCTCGCGCAATTGCGGCGGGTGCGCGTCCTCGGCTGCTCGCAGCAGCTGCTTCGTCACTACATCGGGAGGCAGAGACCAGGTGACAATGGTTCCCGAAGGAAAGACAAAAATGTCGCCGCCGTTGACGCCCTTTGCGTGCACCACCTCGCTGGCGTCGAACCCTGTGCGGTCGGGGTCAATGGCGAAGCCATGGGACGCCAGGATCTCCAGGACAAGGGCCATATCGAACGACTCGGCGATACATACGGCGCTGATTGTGGTTGAGGGGTCGAGCTCGGCGCTCTCGGCACCACGAGGGCCGCCGGCCTCGCGCTTGGGCTGCTGGGCGATTATGGCGACGCGGCGCAAGGAATTCTTGGCAGAGGCGGCGCGCGGAGCTTTCCTTTTGGCAGGTGAAGGACTCTTGGGCGCCTCGACGTCCGTCTTGGAGTCGGACGCCGAGCTCGGCTCATGAGCAGCATTGCTGGAAAGAAATGGGTTTGAGGTGAAGAAGTGCCGCCTCCGGGGGAGGCTAGCCGTCGTTGTGAGATGGAAGCATCGTCGCGGCCGAGGGTGCGTCGCAATACTGTGAATCTGCCGAGAGATACTTGCAAGAACAGTTCTCTGCTGAACACGCTTCATGGCGAGCTTCCGTTCGAGCTCCAATCGGTCGCGGGCTGCGGTCGACGGGGGGAGAGAGGTGTAGACATTTCGCCCAGAAATTTTGTTGCTGTACTTTCTTCATGCACCGCGCAACGGTCATGGATGGGCCAACGTTGAGCTCCTATCTTATCAGCACGTGAGCTTACGCGTGATAGCCCCTCGATAGGAAAAAGGGCGGGGAACTCTGCAGCCGGAAGTGGGTCTGAGACTTCAGGACAGATGCAGGGCCCGCACCTGGACCAAGAAATTTACTGAGCAGGAGGCACAGCTAACAAGTCGCCCTTTTGATCGCCACAGCCAAAAGCGGATACCTCGTAGAGATACCTTGGCTACGGGGTTGAGGCCGTGGATAAACCCTGTACTGGTACCGAGATGAGGCTGTGTGTGGGCGCAAAAGGGGAATGGACCACCGTCGATACTCGACACCGTCACCGTCTCCGCCTTGCTTTTAATTCCTGGCCATCGTCCAGCTTCCTCTTGTTCCGTCTCCTATTCTAACTCTGCGGGGACCTGTGCCATTTCAACCTCCTTTCTCTACACTGCCCCCGTCGACGCTCACGCACCTCTCGCTCCTCCTTTGCTCACGATAGCTTCCGCTCGTCCCGACATCGTGTTCCCCAATCACCCGCGTCTATTCCCTCAACATGGACGTCAACCCTAAATACGACGACTATGATTTCCCGCACGTCGCTGCTGAGCCCCAGCCCGGTCATGCTGGCAACCTGACGGAGCAGCAGATTGCCCAGGTCAACCAGCTGAGAATGATGCTCGAGGCTGAAGGGTTCACGGATCGCCTGGATACATTGACAATGGTACAGCCTGGCCGCCCGAGCTGCTGCTCGTCCATACGCATGGGAGACTGACGCGACATTTACAGCTACGGTTCCTGCGAGCGCGCAAGTTCGATGTCAACCTGGCCAAGAAGATGTAAGCTCAATGCAACACCCACGCTCAGGGTCGCGAATCAGGAAACTCATAAACAATCAGGTTCGTCGAGTGCGAGGCATGGCGCAAAGAGACCAAGCTCGACGAGCAGGTCCCGACCTGGGATTACCCCGAGAAGCCACAGGTGAACGAGTACTACAAGCAATTCTACCACAAGACCGACAAGGTAAGATTGGGTTGAGGACGTGACCCCTGATTGTTGACCAATGAATGCTGATGCACGCTCTCCTTTTAGGATGGCCGGCCCATCTACATCGAATCCTTCAGCAACATTGATCTTACGGCCATGTACAAGATTACCTCGTCCGAACGCATGCTCACGAACCTGGCTGTGGAGTATGAGCGTTTGGCTGACCCCCGTCTGCCCGCCTGCTCGCGCAAGGCCGACAAGCTTCTCGAGACGTGCTGCACCATCATGGATCTCAAGGGCGTTGGTATCAGCAAGATGACCCAGGTCTACGACTATGTCAAGAAGGTCTCGGTCATTTCACAGAACTACTATCCTGAGCGACTCGGCAAGCTCTACGTCATCAACTCGCCTTGGGGCTTCGCCACCGTCTGGAGCGTCGTCAAAGGCTGGCTCGACCCCGTCACCACAGCCAAGATTCAAATCCTCGGCTCTGGATACAAGACCGATCTCCTCAAGCAGGTGCCCGCGGAGAATCTCCCCAAGGCCTTTGGCGGCACGTGCGAGTGCGCCGGCGGATGCGAAAACAGCGATGCCGGCCCATGGCGCGAACCCGAGTGGACTAAGCCCGCCAAGTGGGAGAAGAACAAGGGAGAGACCAAGGATAATGTCACTGAGAACAAGGGCTCCGAGACTGAGACCCCGGTCGTCACCACTGCCGTTGAGTCGGCTCCTGTTCCGGAACAGGACGTGGCCAATCAGACCGCGGCCGCATAGGGAACGCCAAGGCTCAAGTTGGATTGCCCTCCTGCTTGATAGATGAAAGATGTCCAAGATGTGATGGAAGGGCTGCGAGAAAAAAAGAAGCCGAGGAAGGCTGGATTAAGCGGCGGCAGCATAGAGGGCGGAGCTCTGGGAACATGAACCATCGACGGCAATTGCACGAGTATGGACGTCTATCCCGATTAATCATGATGTGCTTAGAAGAGGAGTTTTCTCGACATGGATCCTCTCTGACAGATTAAATGGACATGCATGGATTGATGGTAGAGGCAAAAGAGGGGAAACAGGACAATAAAGCTACGAAGGGGAAAATACGTTGACAACGCGCCTCTGCTGAGAGTGTTCTGTTTGTACACGAGTGACGTTTGCCTCAATTGGATATCATGAATGCCATTCATTCCCTGCGCCCGCTCCGAAACGCCATTTCCCATCATATGCAGCTCGACACCGAGGCCCCGATTTTTCACTTTCCTTCCGTGACGACGTATTCGCCCGCCACCCTCGCCCTCTCCATCTTGGCCACTACGGCAGGCATGTCCCGCTTGAGCCTGCTGAGCGCGTCGACGGCGCCGCGGTAGCTGGCCTCGACGCCATCTTGCCGCTCGAGCGGCGGAACCGACAGACGGACGGGCGCGGCGGCGGCCCTGTTGATGCGATCGCGGAGGAGCTCATCGTCGCGGGCGAGGGCGTCGCGAACGTTGGCAGCGTGACTCGAGGCGGCAACGGCGGGGACGGCGCGCTTGAGGGCGGCCACCTCCTCGAGCAGCTTCTCCTCTGCGGCAATGAGGTCGGCAACGCGTCGGCGCTTACGCGCGTCAAAGGGCTCGTAGGCGGTCGCTTCGGGTTCCGCGTCGGCGCGGGAGGGCGTCGACGAGGAGCGGATCTGGGACTCGGACACGGGCAGGCCGTTGATGGAGAGGTTGGGCGCGGCGAGGGTGAAGGTCTTGTCGATGTACTGCAAGAGGCGACAAAGAGCAGTGTCAGCGCAGACTCGGTCAAGAGGAGGAGAGGAGCGAGGTGCTGACGTCGTTGACGAGGGCGGCAATCTGGTTGCGCAGGTCGTCGTCGGCGCCGTCGGGGCTCTCCACGGGCGGAAAGGCCTCGTCGAGGCGGTCGGCGGCGGCGCGGCGGACGTTGGCGAGCAGGTAGGCCAGGTCCTCGGGGTCTTGCAGCTCAATCTTGCGCTGGACCTGGGAGACGATGGACTCGGCGTCCATGGCGACGTTGGTCCTCGAATTGGGATTTCGTGTTTTGAGGGTCTGGCGGTGCCGGGGAATTACACGCGCGACAATCGACAATGCCCACGTCGGCTTGCCGTTGGGTTAGGCCTTTATATGCAGTCTCTTTCTGCGTCGCCTGCGGTCCCGCGATTGGACGCGTGCTCGGCCTGTTTTTCGCGTCGACGGGCTGCGTTGGCGGAGAGATTGGGTCTTGTGCCGCTCCCGGTGTCCGGGCGGGCGCGTCTTGTGAAAGGCGGAGCCTTTTCCGTCTGTCTGTCCGTCCCCGGATTCCGCGTCGGCGAGCTGGCGGGGCTTGCGGGACTTGCAATCTCGGGGCTTGGTGTAGGTACGAAGCAAGCACAGGGCCGTGCGAGAGCCTTAGGGCGGACGGGCCCGAGGCACGCCATGCCCGTGCGAATAAGGGCTCGGCTTGGGTTGTCGAGTTGCAAAGTAGCACGACTTTCTCGGCGCTTCGCCTTTGTGAGCCTCCAGGTTGCGGCATCAAATCACGGCAAGGTCTGATGGTGCGGAATCTTTCTGTCCGAGCCAAGTGCTGCATGCCCTACCTTTGTGAGAGCCAAGCGCTCTGCGCAATGCTGTGCGGCCCGGGGGGGAATGGCTTGCGTCGAGGTATCTATGGAAAGAAGGACTTTCATTGACAGAGTGTCCATCAAGCTGCTGCTCACCGTTGATGAGATGCGTCTGGCGGCTGCTGCACGTCACTAGGCCCGCGTCTCTGCTACTGTAGCCCTGAACCATCACTGGCGTCGACACTGTGGCATCCACTTCGACGCCGGTACATGACACAGTGCTTGTGTTATCTACAGCCAATACTGGACAGCAAGATGGGAGACGCCAACGCCAGGCACAGGCTTCGACTCGATTCACGGTAGTCGTTGGCAGGACAAGAGCCGTTGGCATCTGCTCCCACTGTTTGGCACTGATCCATCCAGACATGCTCTCAAGCCGCAACCGCTCCCCGGCGAGTCATCTCCTCGAAACGGTAGTTCCATGACGTCGCCGTGAGGAAGCGGCGCCAGAACACAATCGTCCGACCTGGGAGACTGTCTTGCCAGCGAACAAGGCGATGCAATCACTAAGAAACAAGGGCCCACGCGGCGTTCGAGACGGACTCGAGATCATTGGTCCAACGAGGTACCTAGTGTCGCAGTCGCAGATGCCAGCAGCCTGCAGCCTGCAGGTGCGGTACTTGGGCGGACTAAATACCTGGGTACCTACCTGAATGCAGATTAGCCCTCCCCGCGCCTCGAGGCAGGGCGGCCAGCTGATGGGTCCTAGAGCTCCTGCGAGGCGGCAGCGATTCCCGCGAGCCTTGCCGCCCGACGCATGTCTGTGATGGGATGAATCGTGAGTCTGGATTGACAGACGAGTGACGGCCGCTTTGATTGCGAGCGAGACGACCATCTTTGGCGTCAAAGTCGACCTCGACTGCCGTCAGGTATAATATACAGTACATGTTAGGATAGACACTGTGTTGGCCTCCGGTGACCGGAAACTCTGGCCCCACCCGCCCTCGTGGATTCAGCCCGACCAAGAACCTGGTGTCTTGTCGAGGTCTCTCGCAAGCACTCCAGCTCTGGGTGCTCGCAGTAAAATTTAGCGCCTGATACCGCGCACAGCTGGCAGCCCGTCGGCCTTGCTGCTAGCCTCCGTCAGGTACCTACTGTACCTACCCCGCTAGCTGCCCCAATAGGCGCCTTTGTACCTCGTCCTAGCCACGGCCGAGTCAAACACTCTCTGGATGCCCCGGCGGAATCTCGTCCCATCTACAAAGTACCCCGTGCGAATTCCAGCCCCCGGTGGGCTCGTACTGTAGTCAGGTACTTGCCCCTCTGCAGCATTGCGTCCTGCAGCCTTTGGATCCATGTACCGGAACCCCAACCAGTCCTTCCTGTACAAAGTACAGTACCTTGCGGATGACACAGAGCCCTTGACGTACCCGGCTCACCTCTTCTCCTCTCCACCACTCCAACCACCAGTGACCTCGACCGTCCTCGCCTTCGCCTCTCCTCAACTCACTCCTCTACTCCTTTCCACCTCCCTCTTGCCCTCGCGACCCGCACCCCGCAAAAACGCCCGAAAGCACTCTTGGTTCCTCGGACGACTCCAGACTCGCCGCCTACATGCCCCCTCTCGTCTGACCTCGCGAGACAGCCACGGCACCCTCTCCTGTTGGACTGGCCTCGAATCCTCGGGGAATCTGTGTGTCACCAGTGTCGTCTGTCGCCTGACGAAATATACATCGTCAGCAACCGCTCCTCCTCGTCTTCTCCCGATCCGCTTCCGACCACGTAGCTTCAATACGACCCCCAATCTCGCGCCCAGCCGCCCGCTGCACCAATGTCGTCGGTCATTAGCATTCCCGCTGGCCGGTCGGCGGTCGCGGCAGGTTTCCACGGCTCGCCAAAGGCCATGGCCAGCTCCTCTGCGAGCTCCTACTCCTCCTCGCCCTCTCCTTCATCTCCCTCGTCGACCACCAGTGTCACCATGCTGCACGCTCGCCGACCGAGCCTCCTAAGTAAGACTAACCCTGCTCAGTCTCACCGCCAACGTGGCTGGTTTCGACGTCCTGCTGGGTCAAGGCGTTGACTGTCGTGGCCGGGGATCCAACGGCTCTGGCCGATGACGTATCGATTCGTGCTGACAAGGAACATAGGCTCCGCCATTTCCAAGCAAGAATGCACCGTCATTAACATTGGTGACCCTGACGGACCCCCTCGTCTGGTGAGAGATGGGACCAACGTATCGAGCCGATGTGGTGGCTAACGAGAGCATCTAGATTTCATACCTCTCCTCGAGCCAGGGCTTTGCTTGGAATCCTGGTTGGTTCAACAGCTTTCTCTCTTTGCAACATACAAGATGGCTAACCTCGATACTGCAGAGATCTTTCTTCCTTCGTACGTCGACTGCGACTACAAGCCCCTCGAGAACCACTGCGAGCCCGTGCACGAAATCGTTCTCAGCGACGAGGAGACTCGACAGCTTCTCCCGCAATGACGGAGTGCTCCACCAGGCCTTCGGTAGAGCATCTATCCACCTGGCATACCGGAGTCACGCTAGACACGTTCTTCTCACGAAAAGCTCGGCGCAAGGGCCGTCGTTTCTCTCATCTCCACTTTATGCCATCGCAACATGGCTTTCGATCGGATGCTTGTCTCTTTGATTGGGCGGGGAGTTGTCATGGATGCGTCAAGACTGTTGCAGGGCACGGATTCAGCCTGAAGATGGCTAATATGGTTTATTATTCGTGGGTCGAAGGCTCCATGTGAGTCATTTCTGTTGGCAAGGCGCAATTTGCGGAATCACCTAGGACGGCACGTTTTCAATGGATTGAAATTGCAGCAAGCTCTCTATTCCCTTTAAGCAGTGGTCGTGTAGGATCGCCACGCTGTTCTTCTGCCGCCACTGGCGCCACTGGCGGAACTCTGGCAATGGAAGAGTATCTGCCTCGTGTTCAAGTCTGAACAAAGCATGACGCCTCGGCGGACAACCGGGGCGCACCCTTCCTGATGCGCTGGCACAGACGTGTCGCAGTAATTGTAGCCGAAATTTAGATACGCGAACAGGGTTGAACCGTAGCATTCGATGATGCCGGCCTTGTTCGCAGACCCCAATGGAGAATGCACAAGTGTCCGGTCCGCCTGCAGATGCACACAGTAGTCGAGCAAGTCGAGCCGACCAGCAATGACGACGGACGAGGGATTGGCCTTCCGTGCCCGGGGTACATGGAGGATGGCTGGGGAAGAGGGCGGCCAGGTACCGGTACTTTGACTGGGAGAGCTGGGAACCCTTTTGCCGCCAAGGATCCCCGCATCGGCGGACCAGGGCACGACGATTCGAAGTGACGATACCCCACACCACGCTGGGCAAATCATGGGTCATGGGGACGAGAAAGCAGGTATCAGCAGAAGCCGAGACGGGCCCAGTGGCTGACGAGTGACTTGAAAGTTGAAGCCCGCGGGCTGCCGGCACCTCACGCTGGCGGCACTGCGCCTGCCCGGAGGTACATACCTTAGCCACGCTCCACGCCAGGGGCAGTAGTGTAAACCGAGATGGAGCCCCCGGCCGTTTTCAGGACAATAGGGCTTGGAGTACTTGATGGGTGATACAGTGCGGATTTCATGTGTTGCACGACGGCCTACCACGTCCGATTTGCCGAATGGCCATGCTTTCACGATGGGTATTTTGATTTCTCGACGGCTCTCTACCAGTCGTTTTTGCGCTCTTGGCCGCTGGGGTGACTCCATCGGCCCAAATCCCAGACGTGCACTCCATGTCCATGGCCCTCGACAATAATCTATCCACGCCCATTACTGGCTGCCGCGCATCGCGGCGGGCAGCAGGGCAACCTTTTCGTTGAAGAGCTTCTCGGCATCTGCCCAGACGCGAGACGTCTTGCGGTCCCTGAGCTGGAGCAGCGACTCCAGCAGGCCTTCGCTAAAGGCCTCGCTGGCCTCGCGCGGCAGCATCGAGGGCAGGTGGTCGATGCTGATGACGTCGAGGGGCCCCGAGTTCTGGTCGCCCTTGATCTCGGCGGGCACCGTGGGGTCGTCAAAGGTGGTGTTGATGCTGTAGATGGGGATGGGGTTGTGCGGGTTGGTGGTGTCGCACGACACGTCGACGACGACCGACAGCTTGCGGCCGGGCTTGGACAGGATCTCGTTGTTGACAAAGGGCGGGATGGGCTTGGAGAGGTAGATCTGCGTCTTGTCAGCGTCGAGTGCAAGAGGCACCGGGCGAGGGGGCGAGGGGCTTACGGCGTTGAGGAAGATGTCGTGCTGGACAATCTCCTCATAAGGGCCGTCGCGGTCCTTGGTCTCGGCCAGGTCCCAGCGGGTGATGTTTTGCTCGGGGATGCCGGCCTTGACGAGCAGGTCGCAGGCACCCTTGCCGCAGCGGCCCAGGGCGCCGAGAACCATGACGCGGGGCTTGCGGCCGGCCGTCTTTTCGGCGCGGGCAATGTCGGCGCGGATCTGGTCGACGAGCTCGCCCTCGTTGAGGTAGTAGCCGCGGCCGTCGGTGAAGTGGGCGACCGAGGGCAGCTTCTTGCCCGGGTGTTGCAGTTGCCAGGCCCACGTCTTGACGCCGAGGGCGGCGCCGGTGAAGCCTGCGTGGTAGCCAAAGGCGCTGACGCGGCGGCCCTGCTCGTCGACGAGGAACTCGAGGTCGTAGAGGATGGAGCGGCCACGGGGGAAGCGGCCGAGCACGCGCTCCCAGCCGCCCTGCTCCTTGTAGCAGTGCGCAAAGGCGATGTGGTCGTTTTGCAGGGCAAAGTCGGCCTCGGGGATCTCCTTGAGGCCGAGGATCAGGGTGCCGGCCGGGGCGTCGGGCCAGCCGCCGGCGGGGACGAGGGTGGCGCCGGCGGCCTCGTACTCGGCGTCGTCAAAGATGCGCCGGAAGTCGGGGTCGGTCGACGAGCGCTCGACCGAGACGGGGTAGCCGGCCTCGACGAGGGAGCGGATGACGGCCGGCGAGAAGGACCGGTGCTCCAGGGGCTTCTGCTCCGCCCGGAGGAGGATGGCGGGATGCTGCTGGCTCATGGTGCGAGTCTGCTGCCCGGCTGGGGACTCGCGGCGCAGATAATGTGAGGCGGGGAGTCGCGGGGTTCAAAGGGGCAGGCCGATTGGGGGCGGATGAATGGCTCAATGGCTGCTGCTGCAGGTAGGGTCGCGATGAAAAGTCGTTGCGGGAGGAGTTTTTGTTAGGCGGTGTGTGACGCAATGACGCACAGATTGGAGGGCAGCCAGCGCGATTGGGGTGTTGGTGGGTGTGAATGGGGGAAATTACTGAGATGATGCCAAACAATTCATCATGATACTGTATTACACGTTGCTAGAGGTCCGATCCCTTGGCTTTGGTTTGAGTCATGGCCCGGCATGCGTTGGCCGACGTCGTTTTGCTCCGATACCGCAGGCCATTGCTTTCGACTCTGGCCGTTGCCCGCTTGAGTCAACGAGGGGCACCAGACGGACGCTGCTTCGTTATCGAGTCTTTTCTGAGGTCGGTAGACAACCTCGTTGCTCCACATGGTTCTGGGAATATTGTGGCGTGCACATATCTAAAAGATGCCAATCCTTGCTTTCCTGGAACCGACTTGGTGCACTTTGCAACTACGCACCTGGTTGGAGCGCATGGCAGAGCCTTGATGTTGTAAAGGGCCGCATGCCAAGATTTCTCATTAAAAATTGAAGCTCGTGGATAGCCCTACCAAAGTGACGGTTGCATCACACTGCGCTCCCTTTCATACAACACATTGGCTGCGTATCAAATACCCAATTGAACCGTGATGCCTCACTGGCACTTTCGCCTTACGGAACCGGCAATCGAAAGCTCGACGTAATCACGTGCACCTAGCTCTCCATGCTGACTAACCTTACCGGGGAGCTAACGGCAAGACGACGTCGCCCTTGAAGCCTGGTGTCGTCGGTGAGCTCGTCAGAATCATCGACCGCATCTGCCACTATTCCGCCTTCGCCGCCATCATTGACCGAACCTCGATCGCTGACAAGATCGCCCTGAGCTTCCGGAGTCTACTTCGAGACCAGGAAACGCACCCTCTTCACACACCCGCGCGCTTCTCCGCGCCAGCGTCCACGAATCGGGAACCGTCGGAACCTCAACGGCCAAGTTGCGCGACGCCACAAGATGGGCGATATTGCAGTCGAAAACCCTTCCAACCATGTCTTGCCGCACAAAAAGGCCGCTCCCTCGACCATTCCGACGATAGAAAACTTTGAGGGCTTGCCGACTGATGGAGGCGATGACTACGCCACGCTGAAGAAGCTCCAGCGGCAGCTGGAGTGCGTTGCTCCATGACCCGTTGACCGCAACAAGACTGACAGCATTCAACAGGTATATCCAACTGCAAGAAGAGTACATCAAGGACGAGCAAAGGTGCGTATCTCGAACAAGCTACTCTCATCCACTGGCTGACCGCCCTCAGGAGTCTAAAGCGTGAGCTGGTTCGCGCTCAAGAAGAGATCAAACGTATCCAGAGCGTACCATTGGTCATTGGCCAATTCATGGAAGCTATTGATCAAAAGTGAGTTAGTTTTATCCCCTTGAGCCCATCATGTGCTAATCCACCTCGCAGCACTGGCATTGTTCAGTCGAGCACCGGCTCCAACTATGTTGTCCGCATCCTATCGACGCTCGACCGCGAAAAGCTCAAGCCCTCCTCGTCGGTCGCCCTCCACAGACATTCGAATGCCCTCGTCGATATTCTTCCCCCCGAGGCCGACTCGTCAATCGCCATGCTGGGCGCCGACGAGAAGCCAGACGTGACGTACGCCGACGTTGGTGGTCTCGACATGCAGAAGCAGGAGATCCGCGAGGCCGTCGAACTACCCTTGACCCATTTCGACCTCTATAAACAAATCGGCATTGATCCCCCCCGCGGTGTACTGCTATACGGCCCGCCGGGAACAGGCAAGACCATGCTTGTCAAGGCCGTGGCAAATTCGACCACGGCCAGCTTCATCCGCGTCGTGGGATCCGAGTTTGTGCAGAAATATCTCGGTGAGGGCCCTCGCATGGTCCGAGACGTGTTCCGCATGGCGAGAGAGAACTCGCCCGCCATCATCTTCATCGACGAGATTGACGCTATTGCCACGAAACGTTTCGACGCTCAAACCGGTGCCGATCGTGAGGTCCAGCGTATCTTGCTCGAGCTTCTCAACCAGATGGATGGCTTTGACCAAACGTCCAACGTCAAGGTCATCATGGCCACGAATCGTGCCGACACGCTGGATCCCGCTCTGCTGCGACCTGGGCGTCTGGACCGCAAGATTGAGTTTCCCTCGCTACGAGACCGCCGAGAGCGTCGTCTCATCTTCACCACGATTGCCAGCAAAATGAGCCTCGCGCCCGAGGTGGACCTCGACAGTCTCATTGTCCGCAACGACCCCCTGTCCGGAGCCATCATTGCCGCCATCATGCAGGAGGCGGGCCTTCGCGCTGTGCGCAAGAACAGATACAACATCATCCAAGTCGATCTCGAAGACGCCTACTCGAGCCAGGTCAAGGGTACGGGCGACGACAACAAGTTCGATTTCTACAAGTAGACTATTCCGGCTCGTCAAGCCGCCTGGGAAGCGGAACGGTTCGTCGCATAGCAAGGTTGTCCGAGACCATGAGAAACTCGGAGATAGTGTACTGGAAAAACAGAATCGGGACCTCACATACGCTAGACAATCAGCAAGCCCTACCTCAAACAGACTGTGCCATCAATGGTCGGCGATTTCTTGTTGACGATGGTGCGACGCCATTGCTCTTTCGTGGCAGTTGGGGATGCCGCGGCATCACTCGAGCTGGGACGTTTTTGTAGCTTTAATCCTGCTGCTCATTGTGCCTCATTAGATGCTTGTATAATGCAGTACCCTAGACGTCTCCCGCCGCATGTAAATATGAGTAGTTGTCGACCAACCTTCTGCGACCCCGTTGGAGCACTACCACGGGGCAAAGGTAGCCGTCTGAGCACGCAAACGCCTGTGTGGCAGTCTTTCCCAAGCAAACGCGACGCCAGTCACTGTCCCGGGGAACCTCGGAGCCACGGCAGATGGTCCAGCGTCAACGGCTCTCAACCTACGTGCCTGTGGACAGTGGGAAACACCTTGGGTCGAAACGTTTCGGCAAATCACTACACCGACCCGGATGAAAGAGCGCAGTCGTGCCGCTCGTGCTCCCCGGCACGACCGAATACAGAGACGTCCTCCTTGCGGCGTGACGTCTCCATGCAGACGCCGACGACTAGAGCGTGTAGACGAGCTCCGTCATTGCCTCCATGGGCAGAAATATGATCAAATCTCCGCCGGCCATGATGCTTCATCAGCGACAGCCGCCGGGCTCGGCGTCCCGGGGCGCGGTATTCCCGAGACCATGGCATATAGGCACGCAAGGAGGCTGTGGACATTCAGGGTAGCCCCGTGTCTCTGTGGGACGAGAGACGGCAAAGCTTCCATCCTTCCATGCAGGATCGGGCCCCATCACCGGGTTGGCCCCAGCTACGGAAAGTGGTGCGAGTCCCCCAGCTCACCCTCCCCCTCGTAACCGACATTGGATGGAGTTGCCTGGGTCCCCGAGGCGCCCTGCATCGCAAAATCTATCGCAGCGCCGCCGGATTCGAGGGCGGTGGAGCCCGAGCGTCCGTGAGCCCGCTCTGCAATATCGGCGCAAAGCCTGAGACGTTGGGTGCTCGGGGAGAGGGGCAGGCTACCCGAGACCGGATCGGGTTGTCAGGAAGGGCTGTAGAAGAGAGTGAAAATGGCCATTCGGTGCAACCAGGCTTCATCACCCGAATCGAGCTCACCCGGAAAGACCACAAGGTCTCGTCCAGTTAGGAGGGTGCGAGACGTTCTTCCCATGCGAATCGCAAGCCATTGCATTCATCGTGGGATCGTCTTGCTCCTTTCGTCTCTCGCAGCGTATTCTCTCAGACCACCGATGAGTTGGCCATATGCCATGGGGCGGCGACGGCTGCAAGACGCTCGTCGACGTCCCCGGACCACGTTGACCGAGAAACACCAAACCCATCTTTGTCAATGGACAAAATTTCATCAAGACAGACTTCAGGTCCCGCCGCAAATGTCCGGTAAAGATACCGAATCGGGGGCCTGGACGAGGCCGGTCACCGCGACCATGGAAGGCTGTGGAGAATCCGCAGATGAGCTCGTCGCTCAGGTGAGCCAAGGCCGGGAGCGGCCCCATGGCAGAAGTCTATCCCGGGGCCCACGGCGGACCACACGCCTCCAGCTTGTACGGACCACTACGGAGCACACACGCCTCGGGAGTGCCGAGATAGGCCCCCCACACCCGGCGCGGGAGTCAAATCGTTCGACGGCGGGAACTACAGTAGGCAAGACGAATGGACTAATAGATGGTCGTTTCGTTGTGGGACCGAGGGCTTAATTCATTCTTCGTCAAAGAAAGCAAGATTGCGACATGCTTCTCCTGGGTCCGGAGCGGGTAAGTCGTGTGGCGACAGCTCGTAGAAAGCGCAGGCCTCGAGAGTGGCTGCTAGGCGATCCCGAGTTCCAACGCCAGGCGCAATGTCTCACGCGGCGCGGGAACTGCTCCGGCTACTGCGATGACGGCCGTTAACAAACCGGTTCGAAACATGTTGCATCAAGCCAACATCACTGTGTTTTTGACGTCAAGGCGCATCATACGTCTCCTCCCCTATTCTCGATCGATGACAGGTAGCCTTGGCCGTCTGGTGTCGAGCTGTGGAAGCCCCTATACAGCAGAAGAGGGCAGTACGAGCTCATGTTGAGAGATGAACGACCGGAGCCAAGCGATCTCCCGCGGCCACCTCAGCGAGTCGTTCATTTCAAGCCGCGGTGGCCTCTTGTCCCTTGGTGAGTGGGATGATGTCCAACAGGTCGCAATTGGGGTCATTTCTCGCAACATGCCTCCTCCCCCCCGTAGGTCCTCTGAACCGACTTGCAATGGACTTTAAATTTGGCTCGACAAGCTCCTGGACAGTAAACGGGCGTGATGTCGATCATTCACTTGGACCCCCGGAGATGGCGCAAGAGTCCGCCAGTCCGCCTCCAGTCGGGCCGCGGACGCGTCAATTTCGAGTAGGCCTAAAGCAAAACTCGGACCAGGATTAAACACGCAGACATGTCACGCCCTCTCGAAGAGACATGGATTCTGACGAGAAACGGTTTTTACGGCCGCACGCTCGTCCGGTACTAGGAGACGCGCTACCGATGAACCGCTCGCGAATCGCAATAATATAGACAACAGCTTTTCTCCGCGCGACGACGTGGTGCGGCCAGGGCTTTGAAGCGCCGATGAGGATGGGGTTAGCCGTGTTGTGTCATGATCCAAGCCTTACTTCTTCCCCGTCGCAGGCCTGCCCTGGCCGATTGACCGTGACCATGTTCCTGCCGGCTGTGTTTCCGAGTGAGGGAGAGAGGCGAGCCCGTGCCGCCCGGACATGACCAACATCAGTCGATGGACCTGGCTCCTGGATAGTCCTGCTGAGTACTTGGTAGCAGTTGTCGCGAAGCACGGTTGGCTGCGCACTCGAGCCAGCAGCCGTACGCTCGGCAGCGTCCATTCTTCCTTTGCGCGCTGGGGCCTCGCGCGGAAACCAAGAGCACGGGCCGGCGAACAGGAGGGGGGCCGAGTCTTGAAGCTCTCATCCTCGAGGCCTTCTTTTTTTTGGGAGGGGCGCGATGTGCTGCCACCTGCAGCTATCCCCTCCTTCTCCGGATCCAGGCCGTGCTCATCGCTGGTGAGATGAGGCTGACCAACAGAGGGCGCCGGTCCCAATAGTCGGCCTGCTTGGGTTCCGAGTCCAATCAGATGGGTGATATCCGACCGAGTGAAGCTGATGCTGTACGGTACACATGGGTCGGGGGCATCAACGCGGCCCAAGCCATTGACAACCAATGCTTTTGTACAGAAGATTGGATGCAGGTCTTTCCTCCGAGCAGAATAGCTGGGCTAGAGCCTACTGTAGAAAAGAGAGACACGGGAGGACCCTTTTACCTGTTTGTCCCACATGATAGGGCCGTCTCGAGGGCACGGCAAGGAGACTGTGCAAGGGGGCCTGCTCGGCAGAAGCAACTGGCAGGGCACTAGCTGTTGCTACTGACGCGCGAGCCCAACGCCGCAGCGTCAAGACCGGAGCTCTCCTATCTCCCCGCAACCCCAGGAGTCAGGACCAAGGCTGCGAGATGCGGTCCCGGAGCAGGGGAGGGATCCGAGAGGCGGCATCGCGTCCCCGAGCCATGGATTTCCGGCGGGCGGCATTATCATGGACCCAAGCTCTTGGTCCGAAGGCAGCTTTGCGGACGGGTGGCTGAGGATTGCGGACTGGCTGCGTCTCTCACTCGCGTTTGCAAAGAAACGGCAGCAAGGATGCCGTCATGGGCAGGGCTTGACGGGGGTGTTTGTTGTCGCCTGCATGGAAACATGCAAACATGCATGTACATCCACAATACCCTCTCGTGCATATGCCGACATGCTCATGGCATGACACGAGCCCACTGCGGACGCTCGTCGGCCAGCTCTCGTGGACAACGGGCCAGTCGAGGGTCGAGCTCGTCCTGCATCCACGGTGCTCCAAGCGCACGGAAGAAGCAACCACTAATGGACCATGGCAAACGGTGCATGAGGAAAAGAACAGCCTCGTCGCACGGCGCCCGCGATCCTTGCAGGCGGTCGGGCAGGTGCATGATGGCCAAGCCGCGCATTCAAAACCGTCTCTGCGTCCCTCGTCGACCCCCACCCGCACCGAGGCACTGCAGCATGACTGAAGCATGACCATGCGCTCGTTGGCCACTCCTGGATCGCGAGGCGGACGTGCTGACGAGGGCAGATCAAGCCGGGGCGATGCGGCGACGGCGACCCTGCCCGGCCTGCCTCTCCGTCATCCGAGGCGTTTGTCAGTGCAGTTGCCGACTGGCAGACGGACAACCCTTCTTGCGATACGAATGCATGCGCCAGCCGTGTAACAACCCCGCGCGAGAGCAATAGAAGGGAATAATTCCTCCCACCGCAAGCCGAGACGGGACGATGGGCAGCCAAAAGGGCGTTCGGTATCGCGTATGGAGGGCGACAAGCATTGCTGTCCAATCCGTTTTCAACTGTGATTTCCCATGCCACACTCGTGCGGTCTAGGCCACTTGAAGCTGTGCTCGTCGCCGACGGCAAACACATGCTTTATGGAGGCCAGGTCGCGGCAGAGCCAGGTGATGGACCAGACACAACCCATACTCTCTTCCCGAAAGTCGAGCTCGGCCAGCACTGGGCAGGCGTATGCGACACAGTTTGCATTTCCGGTTCTCGGCTTGACGGCTGGGGCTCGGGCCAGCACATTCTTCGGCCAACCATCGCGACCGGCGGATGGGCGTTGGAGGCGCTGCTGGGATTGGACCGCAAAGCGAGCAAGGGCATCAGAGGCATCCATGCGTCTCCCCGACGCCGGAGACATTGAGGCGCGATACCCGAGGCCAAACGATGAGGCCGGCGGAGGAGGCGGCAGCGGGAGACTCGGGGCGCAAGCTGCCGTCCACCCTGAACGTTTTTGCGGGCCTCATCACTTGCTTGGTAAGGAGCAGCCCTTGTTCTCTGTTATGCACTGGCACGCAAGTTATGCCTGCCATCCCGTCCTCCGACGTCTTTACTTACAGTATTCGTATACTGACGCAACTCGAGGCATGGACGCTTGTTGCGCCGGTGTGTCAAGTGCCGGATCCATGCATCGACAAGCACAAAAATTTAGGGTCGTAGTGTAGTTACCAATCCTCTGCTTGAAGGAAAGTGTCCTCCATTCGCAGAAATCGGTGGGCTCATCTGGCCATGCGCCCCTGCTTGAGTTCTGAAGCCCTCGAGGTGGCCACGGCTGAAGCCACATATCGATGCATTGCCCCCGTGCCATGGGGCAGCGCTATTCGAAGTCGGACTTGTTTCGAGGCAAAACGTAGACAAAAGTTCACCGGCTTCGGCCAGACCCTGGTTCCTGCTTGAGAAGAGATCTCAGCTTGGTATGGCCACATCGCCTTGACCCTCTTTCGGCTCTTTGATCCATCCTCCCCATGGTTCAGTGAATCGTCAGCGAAGCTATAACGGGTTGAATTTTCGTCAGCTACAATAGCGGACAAAGCCGCAGGGCGAATCAAGTGTCGCGGGTACTCCGTATCGTGCCGTCTCTCGACATGATAGCGCGGCACAATGCTCACCGATTCCCAAGCTAGATGTAGCTAGACCTAGAGTAGCATCGGCAGTTGGGCGCAACAGGGTGCTTTAACGATGCACGCCAACGCCGGTTGAAACAGGACGAGTACCAGGTGATTCGCTGCGAGGATGGACCTTGTGCTTGCATTGTGTAGTAACCCATGCTGTCATGTATGCGACAATGTCTCGTCTGCAGAGTCTTTATCGATTTACGTATTCCTACCACTCGTCAGCACGCAGTTGCACAAAACCCACTCTGATAATCGGCCCAAATCGTTGGCATGGCGTGCGCACACGTTCCAAACTATTGGCTCCGCCGTTCTGGCCGTGGC
Organism: Hirsutella minnesotensis 3608; assembly: GCA_000956045.1. Classification (NCBI taxonomy): domain Eukaryota; kingdom Fungi; phylum Ascomycota; class Sordariomycetes; order Hypocreales; family Ophiocordycipitaceae; genus Hirsutella; species Hirsutella minnesotensis. The sequence continues at coordinate 959,822 of KQ030508.1, read as the reverse complement.
GATGTACCAGCTCACTCCGGATCACGGGCGGTGTTGGCCTGCTTTGATGCTTTGGGCGCAACATCAGTGCATGGCATTTATGCTGGTGGGCACTAGGCGAGTTGGTGCGTGTGACGAGGGTTTTGATCGACGCCAATTCGTCTCGTCGGAGAACCCTTCTTCGGCCTTGCCAATGGCCAACTGATCTGAATCGTCCCGTCCGGCAGGAGCAAGGCGCTCGTCTCGTGATGGGCATGAGAGGGCATGCATAACACGGCGGCATACACTTGGCTGACCGTTCGTCTCGAGACTTGGCCCGAAAGACGTCGGCCTTTGGAGACGACTCGGCCATCTCGACGTTTCGCCCACAGGTCAGATTCACTTGGTCAAATCATGAACCTAGGACCCCGCCGGCCGCCGTGCCGTGAGACTTTGCGCCCTCATGCCGTGGCCTCTGTTGGCCACGCCGACGTCGCTTTCCTGGAGAATGGGATACCCCAGATGCCGGGTCGTTTGCCTCTGCGCCATGACGCGCGGCTAACTCTGGCCACCGGATGCCCAATCGATCCGGCCTGGCTGACAAGGTTGTCCCCGACCCCACGCCTTGCCGTCGCTGGTCAACGGGCCCCCATGCTCCTTGCCCGCTACCTCCCGCATGGCGCTTGATCCTGTTCGGGCGAACGGCGTTGCGTGCCCGATTAGTCTTTTCCTGCGCGGACCGCGTCCATGGCCGTTGCCGCAGCAGCATTTCTCGCAAGTAACCAAGTACGCAGGCCTGAGTGGCCGCCTCGCTCTCGGGGACGGGCGTCAGCCAAAGGTCGTGGCCAGTCGGTCGATTGCTGCTCTGGTCGGAGACGCGCCTCATGGAAGACGGACGCATCCCGTGCGTTCGAGTCAAGGCGGAGAACGATCGAGTCGAATGACGGGATTGTGCAAACATGTCGTTGCAGAAACATACCTACCTAGGTAGCCATGAGTCATTTGGAACCCACGGTACAGAATGCTACCTACTTTACCTTACGTCTGGGCCGCTGCAAGTAGTGCGGCAAGTACGGAGTGTCTAGCCGGCCCTTTGATCCTTCCCGCCGACACGGTCTTCTCTACTGTACAGTATACACGTACATAAGTACCCCCTGGTAGACCAAGGCATGTCCGCTACGCACTGAGTAGCAGAGTCAGGACAGACCGGCAAGTACTGCCCTGGACGCCTCAGCTACAGTACCAACAGGTACATGGTGTTTTCGATGATGAATGGCCGTCAAGTGCTGTGCACACCCGCCAAGGCGTCCAAAATTAGGTCATCTGGCAGAGGATCCGTGTCAACCGGGCCTCTGCGCCTATCACCGGAACGGTAGAGGTCAATGGGCCTATTTGAGCATTGAGTCCGAAGGTCACGATGAAAGAGGTCCCGGCCTCTCGCAGTGTTGGGGTTCCCGTTTGGCGGCCGCGCAAATTGATCAATTTGAGGCGTGATAAAAGCAATCAAGGGGCTTGCGGGCCCCAGTTTGCTGGGACCGCCGGAAGTCCCCACATGGTACAAAATTGGGAGGAACCTCTGGCATGCAAGGCTCTGCTACTAAGTCCGCCCCCCCTTCCCCCTTTTTTGCCTGAGGGTGTCCCGTCAGCGGTTGTGCCTTGTACCTTGCGCTGGTCAAGTGTGTCTGATGTAACTCGAGCGCCCCGGATACTTGTGGATGCCTGCGGTATTTCGCTGCAACCACCCGCAAATGCTTTGCATGCTGGGAGTATCTCGGCTCGTCGAGTGACAGGCGTCCGTGCTCGACCCCCAACTGGTAAGGGGTGACTGCTCGGCAGTAGGCAGGCACATGGGAGCCAAACTGCTCTGTGCCTGGTTGCCTGTAGAATATCCCACTACAGAGGTACTTGGTACAGCACCGTAGAGGTAGACACTGACTTGGTGAGTTGGGCAGTCTTGGACGGCTCCAGGACAATGACGCTCGCAAGGGACTGTGTCGAATGAGACGGGAGGCATCGAGTGCACGTCGAGTGATTCGTTGGCCGCCTGTACGGCAGCAGTACCGTACATACACTTGCAGTACCTCTGCGGCGATTCCGTGTGGGGCCGGTACTGCGTGTTGGAGCATCTTGGCGGCCTTACTCGAGTTCCAAGGCGTCGCGGGTCTCAGCCGCGCCGCCGCGACATGCCCGCTTGGTCTGCCTGGGAGCCCGCGGAGGTGGATGAGTGCCGGTACCAGATCCCAGCTATCGGATCCGTACAGGACTGCATCATTGCATTTGCGCAGGCTCCTGATGTAGTACCGACCATTTTCCAATCTGGGCCAATGGACCACCCCTTGGATGGCCTCGGGTACGGCGCGGGGACTTTGGTGCACCAAGCGAGGTACCTGCTTGCGCGCTCCCAGCTGCAGCAGATACCCGTGCTTGGCCGCGACCAATATCCTCCGCGCCCCAAACGGGTACCTGGCCGCTGGCCCTTCTGAGAATTCGCCCTAGTCCGTCGCCTCTCGTTCTCCTCCGGGCAACCCATCTTTCATACTAGCGTGGCATGGCCGTCGAAAGGTCAAGGACGGCGCGCCCCCCCTTGCCTCTTTGAGGCCTGTCGAATCCACGCGAGTCTGAAAAACGGATGCTCTGCCAACGTCGAGGCGATCCCTCGCTGTGCGGGTTGTGCGTACTGGTACACACTACTTTGTACGAGTCGTCCTTCTGCCAACGACCGCCACGACCGGGACGCTGGACGACTGAGTCGTGAGTCCTGCCTTGCCGTCTTTTCTTTTCCCCCTTTTGCTGTTAAACTCGCGCCGTTTGCTGAATCCCAATCACAAGGAGAGACGCGTTGCTCAACAAGGGCATCTCCCGTCTGTTACTTGCGTCGCGATCCCAGCTTCCGCCTCCTTCCCGCCGGGCCCAGCCTAACCTGGAATCGAGAGCGCCAGAGCGTGAGCCCTCAGCACGCCCGCTCCCGTCTGCCCCCCTCCCCTCCCTCCGCGCGATGGGGTGACTCGCACTATCGCTTCTGACACCGACACCGACGCCGACACCGACACCCACCACAAAGTACCATTGACCACGACCGCCACCACCTCACACGCCGTCGACTGGACTCCTGGGGCATTCCCCACGTCCCTGGCTGACCCTGCAATCGCCCTCCTCTCATTCCCTGCTCGCCCCCTCCTTCTTCTTTCTGCCACTGTACTTGCGGCAGTACTGTACTGTACAGTCCTCGGTACCCGCTACTTGGTACCTCTCGCTCTCTTCCCCTACGCCCTCGATTCCCGACGAGCCTGGTCTTACCTCCCTTTCCCATTTCCTTTCCCACACCTTCCCTCGCATGGCTTGCGCGACCCAGTCAGTCTACGATTCCTCACTTGCAGGTTTCGTCGCTCCTGTTCATCTACGCCTCTGAGCCTTCATATCTGTCCCATAATCATCGCCGGCGACTGCTTCGACCCTGGGAATTCGACTTGCATTGTTCTCCTCACCCCGGGCGCTGCAGGCTTGGAGGCGACCAAGGTTAGTCGCTCTGGTTTATAAAACCATCCCGGCACTGGACCGACCGTTCTGCCCGCGCATGGGGCACCTGCGAATAAGTTAGCGACGTACTCCGTACAGTAACTTGCAGTACTCGCTACTCATTCCCGTCCCCGATCAGCGGGCTCGAGCTACCACCCACACGCCCCCCCCGGTCGCTCGCTCGCTCGCTCGACAAGAGCTCCCGTTCTCACTCTTTCACTCTCCCCCTTTCCATTTCACTCTCCCTCCCGTGCTATCAACTCGATCGATCCTCTGTTCTCGTCCCTTCGCGCTCACTCCAGTCATTCCTTCCCCCTTGTCCGCATTCTGTAAACCTTTTCGACCACATCAACGCCCCAGTTGCGCCTTCGCATCTCGCCCTTTCCCACCCGGCCAATCTGGATAGCGAGCCACCAGCACTCTCATTCGTCACCTGACCGGTCTGGATGCACCGATAATTCGCCTGCAGCTCTCACAAAGAGCTCGCTCATCTGCATCTCGAGAGCGGCATCGACGCGCCACGGCCGTTGTCTCTGCCGGCCAGAGCCATCTCCTGCCGGCGCTGCCCTGGGCCGCCTGTTCATCCCTCGTCGTCCGAGAGGAACGAGTCTGGCCAGAGTACACTGCCAATGCCTCCAGTCGTCAGGATGACAGTCTCTAGCGACCTTACGCCTCGCGGCCAGCATCAGGGTCAGATGGCTCTTGAGGACCGGTTCGAAGTTCTGAAGGACATCGGCGACGGAAGTTTTGGTAGCGTCGTCCTCGCCAGAGTGCGGACAGCCGGCGCCAACGTTGCCCGGCGAGGCTCCGTTGTAAGTCAAGGCCCTTCTCCCAAACCCGAAGCCGCATTTCTGGGCTTCATTGTAACACTGCAAACCCGCAGGTCGCCATCAAGTCCATGAAGAAGACGTTTGACTCTCTCACGCCCTGCCTCGAGCTGCGCGAAGTTGTTTTCCTGCGAACCCTGCCGCCACATCCTCATCTCGTCCCCGCCTTGGACATCTTTCTCGACCCCTACAGCAAAAAGCTGCATATATGCATGGAGTACATGGAGGGCAACCTCTACCAATTGATGAAGGCTAGGGATCACAAGTGCCTCGACAACGCGAGTGTCAAGAGCATTCTTTTTCAGATCATGCAGGGCCTCGAGCACATACACTCTCACCACTTCTTCCATCGCGACATCAAACCCGAAAACATCCTCGTCTCGACTTCCGCCCACCAAGAAACGTCAAATTCCTTCCGCCGCTACTCAGCCCTCGTCACGCCGCCGTCGACACCGCCTACCTACACCGTCAAGCTCGCTGACTTCGGTCTTGCTCGTGAAACTCATTCAAAGTTGCCGTATACGACGTATGTCTCGACGAGGTGGTACCGTGCTCCCGAAGTGCTCCTCCGGGCTGGTGAATATTCCGCCCCTGTCGACATCTGGGCCGTCGGCGCCATGGCCGTTGAGATTGCAACACTGAAGCCCCTCTTCCCCGGCGGAAATGAAGTCGACCAAGTCTGGCGAGTCTGCGAGATCATGGGTAGCCCCGGTAACTGGTACAACAAGGCCGGAACGCGCGTTGGAGGAGGAGACTGGAGAGAAGGCACTCGGTTAGCCAGCAAATTGGGTTTCTCGTTTCCCAAGATGGCACCGCATGCCATGGACACGATTCTTCAAACCCCGCAATGGCCAACGTCGCTCAGCAACTTCGTCACATGGTGTCTGATGTGGGACCCCAAGAACAGACCTACCTCGACACAGGCCCTCGACCACGAATACTTCTACGACGCCGTGGATCCCATGCGGCCTCGGTCTTCCACATCCAAGATTCTTGGGCGCAAGCAATCAGATCTGAGCCGGAGTGGCAAGGATTCGAACGGGACGTCGCAAGGATCGGTCAAGCAATCGTGGTTTCGAAAATCCCTCATTGGTCGCAGCGAACCGTCCGAGCCAGCAACGCCCCATGTCCTCGTCAAGGAAAACCCGAACCAGCGGCCTGCTCCCGTTCCTATCCAACCCCATTCGCATTCGGACATTACCAATGTCAAGTTGCGTTCTGGTGCCGGAAAGCGAAGTACCTGGACCAACGGACCATCCAATGTGGCTCCGATGCCCATTTTACCCTCGATTCGGCCCATCTCGCCGCTATCGGATGCTGTAACTGCTCGTGCCAACAACGGAAAAGGCGAAACTCGCGCTAATGGCCTTGACCAGGAAAAGTCGAAAAAGATCGGCAGGCAATTGTCTGTGGCTTCGAGCACCAATAATTACGCCGAAATGCATCGCCAGCAGGCGGAGCGCGCGCTCAATGGCAATTCGGGGCTTGCTTCACCGCCCAGCGGCCAAAAAGAGAGTTTCTTTTCTCACTTGCGGAAGCGCGCCAGGCGCTTCTCGGGTCGCCATCAAACTCCGGTTTCACCGTCATACGAGGACATGGAGGCCCAGATCGGCTGTGGTCCCTGGGCCAGCAACCGCTCATCGATGGTCATCGATCAGCAGCAGAACCCAGCCCCAAAGCCCGAGGCGTACGAGTCGCTTGACAAAGCCCTTCGTGATGCCCAGCACCCCGTGGATTTACGCTCCCCAATCCCTCCCACTCACCAGTACTCGTCGAGCAGCAAGCTCAAGCGCCACCACTCCTTGCCTCATCAGCAACCTCGGTCCGTGGACAACCTGATTGGGGCAGCCCGAGGAGGACCCATCTCCAGCCGGACGAGACGTGCGCAAGCTGCACATGGAGTGCAACAGTATGAAACACCGGCCGAAGAGGATGAGTTACTCGACGAAGTCTTGACGTCGACGCAGCGAGCCATGCATCGCATGGAGGCAACGAGCAAGCCGCTGCGGCAGTCAGCCAGCAATCTGGGTCTAACAAACCTGCAGCCATATCCAAGCCCGTCACCATCGGCAAATGGCAACCAGGTGCTTTACGCAGACGGCCAGGAGGCCCTCACGCCCAAGCCACTTGACTTGGGGAAAAAAGCAGACCGCCAGTACAAATGGCCCACGCCACCCTACGAGGGGAGCGAATGGGGCGCTTCTGCATCGGCCAGCATCTGGGCCGCAAGCAACAAATTCTGAGTACCTTGGGATGCAATTCTCTTGGCCAAGCCCTTGAGGGCTTGATCACGTCCGATACCGGGGACATTGTACCTTTCCCCCTTTCGTATTCATTCGGCATATTAGAGGCGTTTATGGGTGTTTGGCGGATATTAACATTCTCTCTCATTTCATCGACACAAATCGGCGGCCGGATTTTTCCCATCTTTTTATCTTCTGTTCGGCTATACGATCTTCTATTACACCCCCATTCAAAAATCCGCGGCGCTCATCAGCCGGCGGAGCTTCAGTCTCCTTTTCCTATTTACCACCTCGATAACATTTTACCCTGACACTATTGGGTGGATTGGATCTTGGTCTTGGCTCAGCCTTTGGCAGGCAGGGCACCGAATACCCTTTTCATATAGATTGAGACTGGGAGAGCGCCACCCCAGCCCTCATGACGGTTGCCATGTGCTCAAAGCAACATTAGCTCTCGCATGCTCTTTATTTATAGCGACGTGACTTTCTTTTGTTAAACTTCAATATAAGACTCGAGAAGGGACGGAGTATGAGGTGTTTCGGGTGGCCATTGTACAGGCCGGGTAGAGTCGCTAGAAGAAAATACAATCACTGGGACTCGGGCCGTTATCTGCAAAGAGGTTGGCTGGACTTGGGCTAGGCGCAGAATCAGGCGGGTTGATTTACGCTGTTGATGTAAAACTGCCATCATGTCAAAGAGTGCCTCGGCGGTCTTGGACAATTGAAGCATGCTGAAGCGACTTGTGTGTGACTGGTTTTGGATATGTGTCCGTGTCTGGTTGAAATGAGGCTACGTCAATGTCCTACGCCGCAACGCTGGCCTTGTACGAAGTGCCAAGTGCAGGGCACGGGTCCCAGTGCCGCAAAGGACGCTGGAATTGCCAGTAATCTTAACAGAGTCGGGGCAGTGGACGGCAAGGAAAGTGAGTGACATGGGCGCGGGAGACGGGCGTCGTTGGGTGACCTCCATGTTGCCGTCGTATCGGGACGACATGAAGGGCAAATGAGGTGCAAGGGTGGGAAAGTAGGCCGTCGTGACAAGGACACGCCCTCGTGGACGACGAGAGCGAGAACTGGTCGACTGCCGCCTGGATGAAGCTCTCGACAGCCTTGTTGCGTCGGCGTCACCGAGGAGGAAGGGAGAAGGAGCGTGAACAGGGCTGACATGAGGTCGTGGCTGACTTGCATAAAAAGTATTTGGAGGTATCTGCGAAGGTCGGCCAGCATGTCCCGTGCTGGATGTGATTGTTGCGAGGTGTTGGGGATATCCGGTACAGAGTACGAATAGAGCTGGCGACTACCAGATGCTGCGTGTTGGCGACAGCGGTGCTGCAAGTAGCGAGACTCTGCGTCGAGGTACGAAGTACTCCGTACGTACAGGCGTTGAAGGAGACTCGGGGCAAGTTGCGGCCTAGGTTCCAGGCAGCAGCGGCGGCGGCGGCAACCAAGCGGCACTATTGAACCGAGACATGAATGGCATGCACACTTGACGTCAAAACGTCAACCTGCTCTTCGCTGCAAGGCAACGCACACCAAAGTGGCGGCAGCGTCTCGCGTGGGGGAGCGGCGGCCATCTTTTTCTGGGTCGGCCTCCGATGCGGCTCTGCGGTCTGCGAGGGCGACGGCGGGGTAAATAATCACCACCAACAGATTCGTTTTCGGCCTCTTTCCTGCGACTCGTACCGGTGCTCTCGTTCTTGTCGGTGTAACGTGTTTTTTTTTTTCGTGGTCAAGAGATATTGGAACGAGCAATCTCGCCATTGCGATCCGACGAGTCGATTCGAATTGCGGCAGATTCGCCCCAAGGGAGCGCAAAGCAAGGGCGAACGCGTATCATCTTTCGCCGACAATTGCAGTGAGCCCGCCGTGGGCATCCCATCGCCAGCATCGACGACGACTCTCGGCCTCTCGAAGCCGGCAGGCGGCTTTGGCCGAGGACCGACGTCCCTCGAGGGACATGACGGTGGCGGAGGGCCGGGCATGAGCCTCGACGACGACGGCCTCACCACCATCGAGAATATAGCCAGGCGGTAATAAAGGCAAGGGGGCAGGGGGGGAGCCATCACCAGGCCGCAAGACCCGGCTTCGGCCTCGACTGGCGCCATGCAGTCCAGCAAGGCGGGCGCCATGAACCTCAACCTGCCGCTGCGCACCAGCACCAGCCGTCGCAACCAGGAGAGCCGCAGCTACTTCACCAGCTACACGCCGCCCAGTTCCACCGAGGCCATCAATGGGCCCGTCCGCGAGCCTGCGCGCGAGCAGCCCCCGGCCAATGACCGCCTGATTGTCGGCGTCGACTTTGGCACGACTTTCTCGGGGTGAGTAGCGTCCATCATGTCGTCCGTCTTGGTTGAATCGCGGGCCATCAGCAAGCACCAAGCCCCCTTGATGCGGCCTTGATTACGACTCGGGTCCGCGAGAATGGGTGCTCGTTGCCGTCTGCCAAACAATAGCCAGGCACCCAGCCGCAACGCAAGATTCAGAGGCTGATCAGGCTTAGCGTCGCCGCCGTCTACACGTCAACGCCAGACGATGTTGAGATCATCAAGACCTGGCCAGGGGGGAACGGCATCACCTCAGACAAGGTTCCCACAGAGATCGCATACGATTCCCCTCCCAACGCAACGCCGGGCGCGGACCCCATCACGAAATGGGGGTTTCAGTTCCGGCCAGAGGAGTCGCGGCTCCGTTGCATCAAGCTCTTCCTTGATCGGTCTCAGAAGCTTCCCTTCTACGTCAGCCATCACGATACCGCCGCTCAACTGAAGCGCTTCAACAAGAACGTTGTCGACGCCGTGAGCGACTATCTCACTCAGATCTATAAGCACACCATCGACACGCTGACTCGCCGCTATGGCGAATCCTTCATGGCGTCCACAAAGGTCGAGTTCGTCTTGACTTGCCCGGCAGTGTGGAGTGACGCGGCAAAGAACACCACGCTGGTGGCCGCAGAACGCGCGGGAATGGGCGCCCGCTCCGAGATCCAGATGATCAGCGAGCCTGAAGCTGCCGCCGTCTATACTCTAAAGGCCATACAACCAAACCACCTCAACGTAGGCGACAACTTCATCGTCTGCGACGCAGGTGGCGGCACCGTGGAGTGAGTCACCATCCTCTGAAAGCCTGGAGCGACCGTGAGCTTGCATACGACATTCGGCTGACGCGTGACAGCTTGATCGCCTACAAAATCATGTCCTTGAAGCCTCTTCGCGTCCAAGAGTCCGCCGTCGGCACAGGCGGACTGTGCGGAAGCGCATTCCTCAACTATCGATTCGAGGAGCACGTCAAGAACAGGCTCGGTGCCGCTCGTTTCGACGAGATGAAGCTACGCAAGGGCAAGACATGGCAGATGGGACTCAGATATTTCGAGGAGTTTGTTAAGAGGAACTTCAATGAAGATGAGCACCAGGAGGTGAATGTGCCGTAAGTGTGCTCGACTGCCACTCGCCACACCCAAGCCCCTGACAAGCGACAGGTTCCCCGGCTTGCCCGACGATGAAGACGCAGGACTCGACTCCGGCTTCCTCGTCATGACGGCAGACCACATCAAAGACATATTCCAGCCCGTGGTGAAGGAGGTGTGCGACTTGGTCCAGGGCCAGGTCGACGGTCTTCGGGCCAAGCGTGAAGTCGTCTCTGGAATCGTCCTGGTCGGAGGCTTTGGGCAGAGCGACTACCTGTACCGACGGCTGAAGCAGCACTTTACGAGCGCCGCGCCGCCACCATACAGCGAGCGACCTACCCATGCCACAGTCACCGCCACCGAAGAGACTGGATCTATCGAGGTGATGCAGCCGGTGTATGCTTGGACAGCCGTCGTTCGCGGGGCCGTGTTGCGTGGGCTCGAGGGGAACATGGTCATCTCGCGAAAGTCTAGGATGCACTACGGCACCTCGTATGCCACCGTTTACGACGAGGAGAAGCACTCCGTCAGCGAGCGGTACTGGTCTCCGCTCTGGGAGCGCTGGATGGTTTCGGATCGGATGCAATGGCACATTGCCAAGGTATGTACTCGCGCTCGAAACTCTCCTCCACCGCAACCTGCTGAGACGGCATCCAGGGCGAGGCCTTGTCGCCGCTATCGCCCATCGCATTCCACTACACGCGCAACTTCCGGCCGGGCCAGTCGCTCATCGTCACCGACGACCTCATCGCCTGCGACGCCGACGAGCCGCCGGCGGCCTGCTCGCGCAACCTGATTCGCGTGTGCACGCTGACGACGGACTTGAACGCCGTGCCGCGAAGCCTCTTTACGCGCCTGACGACGACGCGCGGCGTCGAGTTCGACAACCTCGACTTTACGCTCGAGATGATTGTCGACAGCGCAGGGCTTGGGTTTGAGCTCAAGGTGGACGGCATGCGGTACGGCCGGGTAGAAGCCGAGTTTCATTGACGAAAGCGTTTGTCGGACGACTCTAGGAAGAAGTCGCAACATTCTTGTTGTTGAAATCGTGACGGCTCTAAACGCCATCAGGTCCGCGTCTTCCTACATGCTGGATCTCGCCAGCCAGCATCTATCAAGGTTTCTTGCAAAAAGTGGACTGGTTCCACGTTAACATAACATACATGTGATGAATATTGAATACTACCAATCTGACTACGAGTGCTGGCCCAAGACTGTCGTCAAACAGTGTTGATTGCTAGAAAAACGATCTTGTCGATAACGGGAAAAGATTTTCGTTCCAAGATTTTATCTTTTGCGAAGACAAGGTCAAGGAGTCGGCCATGGCCTATGGCGCACTTGTCGAGCCAGATATCTGCGCAGCACTCATCGAACAGGCTCTTCATGCCGTGAGCTTCCAGGCGGGACGGGCCGGAAGACAAGAGGTGCGGGATCCCCATGAGGACGTGAAGCGAGGACTGCGGCGACCCATCAAAGGGGACAGTTTGCGTTTCCGAGAGGCTTCATGACGCTATGACGGTTGGCTACAGCTGAAGAGGATGGGTCTGCTGCAGTGAGCTGCTTGGCGGTGCACTTTTGACTGCGACGTCCCTATCGCGCGTCAAATGTATCAGATTGGACCGTGAAAGCGCATTCCGAGATGACCTTGCAGCGTACAGTATAATGACGAGATAAGAGCAATCTCATTGCCAGCGTACAGTATGCCTCAGTCTCGGCGTCAATAGTTTCTACATACAGTACGTACAGCATCAACGGAGAACTCAGTTGTTTCTCCCTAGAGATAGGGCACGGCATCTTTAGCGACGCAGTTTCAGGGGAGCTGAAGTGCCTCAGCCGGCGCAGCAGCCGTCCTTTGATGGAACACGAGCAAATACTGCATGTAGCAATGGTCGGATCAGCTCGAGGCGGCGGCGTCTCAGGGGCCGCGGACGAGCGACAAGTCCAATTCCACGGGACGCCCACGCGGCAGTCTCACGACCGAAACGAGGCCGTTGTCCGAAGTAAGCGACGTGGAGAAGCGACCCTGACGGCGGAGCATCAACGATCTCTTGGCCGCCTTCCCCCAAAACCAGGCGGCGACGAGTCATGCGTCGAGATGACGGTTGACAGGGGGGGGCACGGCGGCCGTCGAAAGATCCACATTGGAACCGGGCGTCCGAGGTCCAACAAATCTTATCGTCATGCTGGGCTCCTCTTTTCGGGCCTCGGCGACTCTGGCTGCGTAGGCGAGCGAGCCGTGATGGATCGGGGATCCCGCTGGCCCCCATGAGCGTCCGTCTGGTCGGGACGCGATGCAGGTTTCTGCTGGTTCCTTTTGGTCGACCAGGCGAAAACGGAGCACGGCGGGCTGCGAGAACCAGCTCTTCGACTTGTGTTCGCGGTGCTTCACCGAGCCGGGCCATGTCGTCGTGTCTACTCACGGACAGCACATCTGGACACAATTTAGAGCATGCCGTACAGTGCCGTATAATACAGCAATCTCGGTTCCTGTGGAATTGCCCCTTTTCCTCCTCCCCATGCTGCTCAAATGACTCTTTGACGACGAGTGCAGGGATCGAGGTGGACCGGTTTACGTGGGAGACATTGGCCGCCAAGAGCATGGCGTGATGAGCTGGTGCTTTCCCTCCATGGCCTGCTTGGGATGATGCAACGAGGACGCCGGATGAAGACTGTGCCACATGATGCTGGCCTCGTAAATGAACTGACGCGCCTCTCGCCTACAAGACCTTTGGCTCGGGCTCGAGGAGCAGTCGTGACTCACCAGCGTCGTTGTGGGAGCATTGGCAAAGACCATTCGCATCGTGGAACGATCCGTGACTCCTGCGCAAGTCCAAGCCAACAAGACCGAGATCCAAGGGACTTTTACATGCATGAACGTATCCGCAAACATACTGTACAGTACGTGTATACTGTATGAAGTACACGATAGCCGTCGTCTTGAAATCTCCCCGAACCCGCAACGACAGCTCAGTCTTGAAGCCACGCCATCGGCTCTCGGCCAGCGCTTTGAAGCCGACATGAGCCGCCCAAGCCCCTTGGAGAACCCACGTGGGCTCTTGTGATGTCACGGCCCGAGGCACTCATCCTGTGTCGCGACGGCGTCGAGACCGCCGTCACGGGCCTCGCCCTCTCGAGGCTGTCCCGGCATTGGCGCCCCCGTGGCCGAACTCGAGCTCGCCACCGTCAAGGCTTCTTTGCGACCGTGACGTAAATGTCCCCCAGCGGCCCGTCGTAGCGGTTGTAGTCGTCGAGGATGATCTCGTGGTCCGTCGACTTGTTGCCGATGCTGACGCGGTTGGCCTTGGAGCCCCAGGGGCAGTCAAAGGTGATTGTGCACAGCTGCGTGGCGCCGTCGTAGAGGCTGAACCAGCCAAACGTGCCGGACAGGGCCGCCTCCCTCCCGCACGAGGATATCGACTCCATGGTGCCGGGGGCAATCTTGACCTCTTCGACGGCCGCCGACGACAGCTCGACCTCGGGCTGGCCGTTTTCGTGAAACTTGCCCCTGAGAGGGTGTGAGATGGGTCAGGACTAAGGGGGCAAAGGCTCTGAAGGGGTCAGGCAGGCATGCTGCACGGGATGGCGTACCATTCGACTGCCGCGTCGGCGATGCTGAGGTCGGGGGTGGCCAGCAGGTTGACGACGTTGACGGTTACCCACTGAGAGTAAGTCATGTTGGATATTCGCGAGGTCTCGATGGATGAGAAGAGTATTCGATGTGACTGCGGCTTCAAACAAGATGTTTTGATGCAGACAAGTCTTTGCGGTTGATCATGAGCATGCCAGGAGTCCAAGGAGGTGTGTCTGTGAGGCGATTGAGAGTCCCAGAGTAATTATATCAACTAGATCTCGAACCACCGCAGACATCATGACGGACACGAGATCGAGCTGCGTACGAGCAAATCCACAAATGGCGCCGAGCTCCGTACGACAATTTACAGTACATGCAATCCACGCGAGACCACATTCTCAAATACGCGTCGACTGCACCGTGTCAGTCATTTGTTCGGACGAGGAAAACATCAGGGCAGCCCCCTTGTCCAGCACCCGGAGGGCCCCCCGTTCCTCCGAACATGCGGGATCCCGGATCACCGGCGCCGGCCCTCTCGAAAAAGCGACAGGCGCCACGTCCGGGCTTGCGGCTGCTCGCATGCATGCGGATACATATGACCATGTGCGAGGTGGTGCAGCGCCGAAGCCACGCATGCGAGTGGCGCCGCGTGACGACAACGTACACGCGCACCTCGTCCGACAAGGATTCCGGGACGCATCTGTCACTTGTCGTTCGGCGCCCGGAGAACACACGGTACTGCAATCCCCCCTGGCGAGCTGTGATGTGTGGGGGATGGAGAAGGGCGAGGAGTTTGTTATACAACGGTACAGTATGTATGATACCCACTTCACTGCTGTGCTCGACTCCATTATCTTAGTGCCCGTGTTATTTGCCTCAATAGACAAACGTGTCGAGTGTAAGAGCACCTGCTTGGGCCATTGTCCGTTGGGATAGCTTCTCAATGTGGTGGAGTATCCAGGCTCTTGTGCTTCGCCTCCTCGAGTCCAGCACGTTGACGAGAGAGATTGGGCCGGTGACTGGACGTGTCATGTCATTGCTCGTGCAATCATGGCACCCTCGTCGACTGTTTTCTCGCCAACTTTAAGCTTGTCTCGCTCCACTTTACCCCAGAGGCGAGGAGAAATTGCGAGGGCCCCGTACAGTACCGCGTCGTGATGTCGAGACGGAGTACCGTGATGCTTGTAAGTCGCGAATGTATAGTATGAAACGTAATATCCAAGTCAGATGGTTGCAGAGTCTGGGTCGTGATATTACACATATATGCTCCAAGCGGCCCCGAGAGTCGTGGCCAAGAGCATTCCGTCCGGCATCCATCACCAGCTTCTCTCAGGCACCATACCAAAACGTTGTCCAGTCGCGCGTTTCGATGAAGCGACGGCGTGTCGGCTCCGTCATGCTCCTCGTGCCGGCCATCTTTGGCCTGGCTGCGCTGGCGACGCATGAGCAGGTTCCGTACAAGGACGGCCTCAGCAGAGGACAAGGGTGAGTCTGAGCTCGTCTCGCGGAGCCGGTGGTCACGGATCAAACACTCCTGACTGACCGATAGCTTCAACACCTATACCCAGACCGGCTGCATGCACAATGCCGTCGACATTACGGAACCCATCAAGTCGGACAACGCGTCCCCCGATCAGGTCGAGGTGACGTATGCTGCGGAGAAGATTGTCGAATACCAGTAGGCTCCAGTATCCGTCTTGAAACTATCGTCATTGTTGACTCACGTTGCGTCGCAGAAAGTTGATTCAATCCCTCGACATCAGTGCCAGTGCCACCATGTCCGAGGCGAGCACCGGTGGCGAAGGGGGAGCCAAGGCTCGGTTTCTCGATCAATCAGAGGTAGAAATGTCGACAATCGAGACCAGTCGCATAGACTAATCGTTCTCAACCGCAGTTCGAGTCGAGTTTCTTGACCTATCTCGTCAAGGTCGACGTCAGGCGTCAGCCCAGCTCCAGCTCAAAGTATGCCTTCAAGTGGATCAAACCCCGGAATCCTCACCGGGCGTACTGCAACCGGTTCATCAGCGGCAAGTCGCTTACTGCGGGACACGTACATGTCGAGTCGCTGCTGACCGCGGCTCAGACTTTGTGAGAGGCGGTGCCCTTTTTGCACGCGTCTCCATCATCACCAAGGACGCCTCCAAGCACAGAGAAGTCGAACAGTCGTAAGCTTCACTGCACATCGAGCACATCTTCACGAGAGCCCTCGTTTGACCCGGTGATTTCTTAGCGCCGAGGTCGCCTTCTCCGTGTTTGGCATAAATACCAAGGTCACCGACTCCATCAAGTCGAGCTTTGAAGAGATCCAGAAGCACTCGGAAGTCCGCGTTTTCCTGCACTACGTCGGCGCCCCTCCGGAATACAAGGACAAGATTAGCGCGGGCCACAACGACGAGCTGCTCCAGCTCAAGGAGACGGCCGACAGGTTCCTCGCCGAGGCCCAGAGGCACGAGTGGAGGCGGTTGTGAGTAAAGGACGCAAAGAAAGGAGTTCGTGATGCTGATTCTCTTCGAGTGCGCTGCTGGAAAAGTATGACAATCTCGCCCAGTTCAATAGCAGCTTTGAGCCATTGGACTACGCAGAGGCATCGGACAGGGTGCGTGTTTCTTTGGGCTTCCTGCTTGACATGCCACCGAAACTCAGGACGGGCGTTTGTGCTGACGAGAGAGGCAGAGCTGGTCTGTGTTTGGTGACTTTACCGAATATCTCGGTATCCAGAAGTTGATCCGCCAGGGTATGGACCCTGAATGAATCTCTCGACATGCTCGCGATTGCTGACTTGGGCCGGCACCGTCAGTCCCCTCGACACAGTATAGTGGCGGCAGAGTAACACGAGACCGGTTGGATCGCCGCGCAAGTGACATCATCGCCGGCTACAGGAGATGGGTATGAGTGTGCCCATTGTTTGAAACGGGCCGTGAGCTGACGATTGGTGAAGGTCGCTCGGGTTGCCAGACGCCCACAATTCGCCAAGCAGCGGCCGGCTTACAGCCATCCTGCCGTGTTTCGCGAACAGATTCTGGTAGACGCCACCCTGAGACTTGCACCCACTCGAGTACATGTATGCTGACTTGTGGCTCTCTTTTCCTCCGCACAGCTCGCGATCCGGCCCAACAAATACATTGTCCAACGCTTATCCCTCGGCAAGGACGGCAGTACCGACAGTAAGTGCGACCATGTTGTCTCGCGGTGCTTCAACGGCGAGACCGCATCACTGACAAGGCACATTGCAGTCATCGACAAGACACTGCGCCCCGGGGCCGCCAAGCTCTTCGAGATCAGGGCGTACGACAAGCCCGGCGTGCCCGGCACCGTCAACCTCATGTTCGTCAAGAAGCGCGGCGAGGACAAGTTCACGTGCCTCATGGGCCGCAGCGTGACGCCCGGGTACGAGATGCTCAGCCAACTGTGGGTCTTTGACGCGCCCGTCCACGCCGTCGGCAACGAGACCGTCGAGGTGGTGACGCGGCCGCGGATGGGCTCCATCGAGCTGGTGCCGCGACACGACGAGGCGAGCATGAGACGCCGGCTCGCTCGCCGGGCTCCGCAGGTGTCCCTTTGGTCCAATGGGCCCGGAAAGAGTCGCGCGGCGGCCGGGCTCTTTGCCTTTTATATCCGGTCTGCGTAAGTTCGCCAGACGTCTGAGGGTGTCGTCTCGACGACACTCGTCGACGCGGGCATCCTGCGGTCTTGAGACTCGAGATTGAGCGACCGACGGCTCGCCTCGCGTAGCAGTCAAGACTCGAAAGGACCTTTGTACCATCAAGTCACCTTCCAGCCTGTTTTGTCAATCTGTTCCCTGTATATATTTGATGGCTCTCGGGAGAAGTGAGCATCCCGTATGTGTATATTATACCCCCAGGACATGGCCGTGTTTTATTCGATGCTCCAGGAGTGCCGTCTGTCAACGTCCCGTCTCTACCGAATCAATGCTCCGTCAAATCTCGGCGCACAAAAGCAAAACGGGTCGTCCGGCGGTTGAAGATGTTTGCTGTTGGCCGGCCGTCGTTGCAACCCTGCTGCCTCGGTCAGCGTACCGTGCCAACGCGCATTGCACCGTGCGTGACCTGTCATTAGAGACATCAAACCGAGATTGTCTCCCTTGATCCATGCTGTCGGGATGCAGACTTCGTTTCCCGTTGCAATCGCAACTCGCCCGAAGCTCTCCCATCATGGCCGCAGTAGCAGCAGGCCCTGGGATGGATCAATGGGTCGGTAGCGGGGCCTAGCAGGAAGAGGTTCCGCTAAAAAAATTAAAAAGGAACCACCGGGGCTTTGCCACACAAAATCAAGCCGCTCCACCAAGTCAACGTTGCCGAATCGCGGCCTTTCTTTTCAACATCGAACCCACAACCGCCTTTCCCACGTCACCTCGTCTCCCATGCCGCCGCAACTCCTGCCTTGAGCTACTTGGTGAGCGGCCAAGACGAAGACGCCATGACGGCCCCCGATAAGGTGATTCAGACTCTTGTTGACTGGGCCACGTCGCACGGCGCCACCCTTCATCCTTCGGTCGACGTCTATCACGATGCGCATACCGGCCTCTCGTTCCGTGTCAAGCCCGACGCCTGCGCGCCCTTGGAGCCCTACGAACCAGTCGTCAGTCTGCCGACTTCGCTCACTCTTTCCTACTTGAATGCCGTCGTTCCCCGGGCAAAGAACAGCCAGGCCTGCTTACCCGAGTCCTTTCTACGCGCCGCTTCTCCCCATGTCGTCGGACGCATCTTGCTCATCCAAGAGTATCTCCGTGGCAAAGACTCCTTCTGGTGGCCCTATCTACAGGCTCTCCCTCAACCTCACGACACCAATGCTTGGGCGCTGGCTCCCTTTTGGCCGGCTGAGGAGGCCGAGCTTCTCGAGGGCACCAATGTCGAGGTCGGCATAGAAAAGATTAGAAGCGACGTCGAACGAGAACTCCGACAGGCCAAAGAGTTGCTCCTTGAGAGTTGCGGTAGTGGTCCCGCCATAGCAAAGTCACTGACGGCGAACCTCTACCGCTGGGCTTACTGCATCTTTTCGACGCGCAGCTTCCGCCCTAGCCTCGTGCTGTCCGAAGCGCAGGGCGACAGTCTCCCTCAGGGCGTCTCCATGGATGACTTTTCCGTCCTCTTGCCGCTCTTTGACATTGGCAACCATGACATGACGACCGACATTCGGTGGGATCTCGACAAGGCCGGCTCCGCCTGTGAGCTCAGAGTCGGCAAGACTCACTGCCCAGGCCAACAAATCTTCAACAACTATAGCATGAAGACGAACGCGGAGCTCCTTCTCGGCTACGGCTTCATGATTTCCGAGACCGACGAGCTGCACAACGACTACACGCATGTCCGCAAGCGCACAAAGGCCCCGCCTCTCGCGTCCGAGGAGTACCTCATCTCGCTGCGGCCCCTGCAACATCCGAGCTCCCTCCTCATGCGCTCCAAGCAGGCGCTGTGCCTCGATGCCGACACAAAGGTCCTGGGCGCCTTCCAGCATGTGCAGCCAGACATGGTGTGGGACATTTTCTGTACACTTAGCCGCCCAGAGCAGCACGAGCAGCTCATTCCCGCTCCGGGCAGGGCGGGAGAGGAGGCTGAGCGCTTTCGGCGCGACAGGTTCTTCTCCGGGCAAGTCGAGGGCGAGGGCCGGCTATACCTGGAGCAGACGATTGCGCTCATCCAGCACAAGGTGTTGCAGGAGCTGGAGCGTCTCAATGAAACCGACGTCGAGATTGTCGGGGGAGATATCGACCTACTGACACGCAACCAGAAGCTGGCCCTGGACTACCGGGAGAGGTGCCGGCGGGTCCTGGAAGGCACACTAGAGACGATGAGCCAGGATGATATCTTCACCGACTCTGGCGACGACCAATGATAAGCGTGTACTCCCATGCAGCCCGACCCAAAACGCCGCCCATGACCTCGCGTGGCCTCATTTCGAAGCATTGACATGGGCGTAGACGGCCGCTTCCAACTCCCTGTACAACTTGGCGACTACGGAATCTCCGTGCTCCAGCACGTTTACGATTAGCACGGCCGCGATGCCGGTCTCGCGATCCATCCACTGTGATGCCCATCAGCGGGCGGCGCCATCATCGGACAATACACGTGGCAGACCTACCCAGCGACTGTTGCACATGCCGCTCCACATCAGGCTGCCCTTGCGGCGCTTGCCGGGTACGTCTTGGAGGTTCATGACGGCGCCAATGCCGTGGTTGAGTTTCAGCCCTTTGGGGAACTCAGGCGCGAACGCATCCTGGACGCCATGGTCGTAGCAAATCGCCTCGAGCATCCTGGCTTGCGTCTCGTTGAGCTGCGGGGTGAAGATTAGCCTTGCCGTCTCCTCGCTTACGAGTTTACCTTGAAGGAAGCCGCAGAGAAAACGGGCATAATCGTCGGCAGTCGTGAACAGGCCGGCGCCGCCACTTTCCACTTCGTGCTCGACAGGGATCGGTCCCTTCCCCGGCTCGAGGGCCCCAGTAATGGGGTTGCGATGCGGATAGGCGACGGTTCGGGATGCCGTCTGAGGAAGCTTTTCCGGCCAGAAGCCAGTATCTTTCATTTCTAGCGGGTCAAAAATGTGCGTCTGCATATACTGTCCCAGTTTCTGGCCAGTCACTGTCTCGAGGGCGAAGCCGGCCCAGTCGAGTGCCGTCCCATAGTACCAGCCATCGCCAGGGGGGAACTTGAGCGGCGTGAAGAAGCCCTGCTTGCACCAGTCGAGGTTGTTGACGGAGCGGCCGACCTTGTTGGACCACTTGAGCAGATCTGGATCGGCAAGATCGTAGCCTAGGCCAACTGTGTGAGTCAAGAGCATACTGTGTGAGATTGGAAGTGTCAGTGTTGGCCATGGACGGTAGCAGACTCAGCCAGTGGCTGCGCAGACTTACCGCAGGGTGATGGGTCTGTCGTTGTCTTCGAGAATGGGTCTGTCGTCAGAATCGAAGCCGCGCAGAATCTGCATCCTGGCCAGCTCGGGCACCAAGCCACGCAGGTCGTTGTCGAGTGCCATGTCGCCGCGTTCCACAAGCTGCATTAGGCATGTCGTGGTGATGAGCTTGGTCAAAGAGGCGACATAGGCGAAGGAGTCGCCCGCAAAGGCCCTGGCCGCAGGGTCGAAGTCGATGCGGCCCGCAGCACCGGCGTAGACGACACCTACAGCAATGCTGCCATTGGATTCACCGTCGTAGACTTTGAGGGGCGAGAGTTGGGAAGCTGTGCGCACCCTGCTTGTTTACCACCGAGAAGGCAGCGCCAAGGACCTTGCCGACGGTGTCTTGGTCTTGAGCGGCGTGTGCTTGCAAGATGGCGTCGAGTTTGTCCATGATGTCGGCAATGAAAGCGATGACGCGTGCAATGTCGAAGCTGTTTGTTATGTGTCTGCCGATGCTTGGTGATGTTCAGAGCATCCGACTTCTGTGCACCGTAAATCGGGAAGGGGGCCACCGATGGAGAAGCGGAGAGAAGGCACCTCGTTGATGAGTCAACTTTCTCCTCAGACGTCACATGGTGCTTCCTCTACTTTGACGTGCCTGCTCCGGACAGCATCTCTCTCTGTATGCAGCAACAAGCCACAGAGTCTGCACAATCAATCTCACCCAGGCGTAAGCAGATAGCCATGTCTTCCTCAGCTGGCGACGCACCACAACGCACCTCTCTGCTGGACCTCATCACCCGCGTCGACAAGTGAGCATGGCACCCAACATGCCCTACCCTCCCCCAACACGACTGCCAGGCATTGACGATGCGGCCCTCTGACCTCACATCTCGTTCCTGTCTTCAGCGTTCCCTTGGACTTTGAGCAGCAATGCGAGCCGTTCTACCGCCTCGTCCTGGCTCCAGATCCCCGGCCGCACGGCTACGTCCATCCCGACACCGTCGCCAAGATGCCCTGGCCCGCGAGCTTCAGCATCGACCACGAGCGGCGACGAGTCTGTCTCGAGGCGCCGCCCGCGGGCATGACGCTCTCTGCGCATGCAAACGCGGCCTTTCAGCAGGCCATTGACGCGGCCATTGCGAGGGACCTGTTCCCGACGGTCAACGGCATGCACAGCGAGCACTTCCTGGTCGTGGGCGCGCGCGAGTTCGTGCAGGTGGAGCGCTTCGCCGCGACGCTCTTCGGCCGAGGCCGTCGAGGAGGCGTCGCTGCCCGAGGCCCTGGTGGCGGCGCGGGTGCGCAGCGCGGGCGCCGTGACGCTGGCCAACCGCAACGCCAAGACGGGCCTGTTCCACTCCGAGATCCTATACGTCTACGATATGGAGCTGCCGCCCGACGTGACGCCCCTGCCGGGCGACGACGAGGTCGAAGAGTTCGTCCTCATGGGCTGCGCCGAGCTGCGCGACTGCATGGCCCGCGGCGAGTTCAAGCCCAACGTGTGCCCCGTCATGATTGACTTCTTGATCAGGCACGGTGAGATCACGCCCGAGCAGGAGCGGGACTATGTGGACGTGTGTGCGAGGCTGCGGAGGAAGCTCCCCGTGCCGACGACCTCGGACGAGCCTTGATCGTTCCGATACGTATCGTTGACTGTATGAGCGTATCGTGCGTGACGGCCGACAGGAAGACGGAGGAACAAGGAGGTGGTCTTTGGAAGCAAATAGACGGCATCTATGGGGATATCTCAGGGACCTGCATCTGAGCTAACAGCGAGCTGCTCGACAAAGAGCCGATGACCGACGTCAAGTGTTGATTGTGAGCAAACACGCAGTACGCTTACAGCTTGCTCCAAGAGCATCATAATCCGATATCGCACAGTCGACACATTGCCCACAAATGACGCCCTTCATCCTCACCCGTACAAGCCACAGGCACAGAAAAAAATATCCTTCAGCCCTTGCCTCCGCGTACCTACGCTTCTCAAACCCTAATCTCCGGAGAAATGTTGAAAAGCGTGCGAGCCACAGGCGCAATGTCACTTTTTCAGAGTTTCCCCCTTCTTCGTCACCGACCAATCTAGGACGGACAAGCCTGCCCACCTCCCCTGGGCTGCTACGTAGTCTCCTTTCCCCCCTCCTCTCGCTCTGTCTCGCCTCGTGCAACCAACCGTCGCCTCCCCCACTCCTCTGGACTCCTCTTCGACACCTCCCATCCCCCTCTGTCATCAACTTCATCCTTCTCTTTGCCCGGCCTTGTCTTTCTCGATTATAATCCCAAACCTTATTCTTCTCGTCGCCGTCAGCCATCAAGTCGTCGGGGCCCTTGGTCCTCGCCTGGTCGCGCTCTCTCTATTCCAACGCCCTCGTCTTCATCCTGTCTTCGTTCGGAAATGACCGGTCGGCCCCCGACAAAACATGGACTTGGAGAATACACCCGATGAGAAATTCCTCCGTTTCGTCCAGAAGCTCAACGTGGCGGGCCTCGGGAAGCCCGGCCGATGGCACTCGTGCTTTCTCGGCCCCTTATATTCCATCTTGGCTTTCGACCTTGGCTTGGAACATGACGATTTGCATGATCAAGATGGAGTTGTTTGACAAACGAAATGCATCGAGATACCTGAAGCAGCATTCTGCTAACGCAATCTGTGTTTCTTAGGAGCCGCCGTTGGTCACCGCGTCTTGGGCCGTCGTTCCCTTGAAGAGCATCAGAAGCCGGTCGTCATTGCACCACGTCATGAGAATCAATTCTTGAATACGCAACGACACGATTGAAGCAACATATGCGGATATGAATGGGGAATGAGCGCCGCAGCGCATTTTCTACATCTTTCAATTCAACTCGCTACAAATGTTGTGAGGCGCCTACTGCAAACCCCCTTTTCTTACGGCACGAGTGGCACAGCATCTTGGCCAAACGTCCGGTTCTCGAGCTCCCGTCGTTCAAGTAGACCCGAACTCCTCGCGTTGGTTCCCTCCAAAATCACCCAACCTGGCTCAGTGCCAGACGGCACCGCAAATCAAAGCGATCCCCCGCTCCTGCGACATCAGAGGCATCCGGCAGCCCGCGTGGACTGCAGCGAGAGGCGCCGAAGACTTGGCTCCGGGGTTTGGGCAAAGGATGAACGTCGAAGCCGCCCTGCGGCGACGAATGCGCCGAGACGAAACTTGCGCTCCCACCAAAAAGCTGCTGTAGCAGCGAATGCGAAGCCCAGCTGACTTACGCCGATACTATCGAGGATATCAAGGACCAACGCCAAACTCTCTGCTGATATCGTCTTATTCATACACGTGAAGCCATCCAGAAAAGTGGCTACTCCTCTTCCGAATCCGAGTCTTCACTCGAGTCGGCCGTCGGTGTCGGCGCCTGTGTGACTCTGGGAGCCTCGCCCGGCTCTTGACCGGGCTTGTAAAGGTCTCGCAGTGCCGTCAGCTGCGCAATCCGGGCCTCCTGTTCCTGGGCGCTCATGGGCTTATTCTTCTTGGACTTTGGACCTGACTTTGGATTCTGCTTGGCGGGACCGCCTCTGTTAACTTCCGGAGACGAATTAGGAGCTGCGGCCGAGTCTTTACCGAAGCCTGGGATAGCCTTCTTGCAGAGTTCCCACAGCTTGAGAAGGGCGTCGATGCTGAGCTGGTCGATATCCAGTTCGAGCTCACCGTCGTTATTCTCCTATTATAACGTCAGTCAAACGATCCACATCAGTCTGAGGTGCAATCAATGTCCCAGGTAGGACTCACATTCTGTCCGGTGTCCTTCTTAATAATCTCAATCGCACGGTCCAGGTGAGGAAAGTCGAGATCGTTGATCCCGTTGGCGATCAAATCCTTTTCGGCTGCATTCAGGCTCTTCTTGGGTCCAGCCTTCTTGGAGCCTCCAGATTTCTTGGGCTGCGCGGCTGTGCCTGATGCTTTGCGGCTTGCTGAGCCACCAGAAGATTTGGCCTTGCTGCTCTTGCTCGACTTCTTGGAAGACTTGGCATTCTTGGCTCGGGCAGAAGCTGCTTGAGCAGCCTTGATGAGACCATTCTGGCACGTCTCAACGATGTTCCTCTGTATGTCAATCAGATGCTGGTTACCACCCACGAGGATGCTGTTAAGCTTTTTGGTCTCCTCATCCAGCTTGGCTTGTAGCTCCTCGAGTCCCTTCTTATCGGCTTCAGCATCGACGCCGTCGTCTACTTCGTCCTCTTCCTCATCCTCCTCGTCACTAGCGTTGGAGGCGGAGGCCGCGGCGGCGTTGTTCTTGGCGGCATGTCTACTGAGCCAGGCGTCCTTGTGCTTCATCTGCGACACGTACAGTTCCTCAAGTTTTCTGCAAATGAGCGAGACGGGGTTCCCCTCTTCGGGTGAGCCGTTGAATTTGTAGCAATTATCAAAGATGAGCCGCACGTTCTTATCGAATTCTTTCAAACTCGTGATTTCGCCACCGGCGAGCATTCGCTGCACTTTGCCCAGGTCCATAGGCTTCTTGATCATGGCATAGTATGTCGGAATGTTTAGACCTTCGGCGTCGACGGGTTCCAGAAACCAGGCATTGAGTTCCTGATGTTTGGAATGCATCAGCTCCGTGAGCACCTCGTCGCAAAACTGCAATTCCGGCTTGAGCTTTTTGCGCGGCGGCTTGGTTGTGTAATCAATATCCTTTGGCTTGGGGGCGCGAACTGTCCGCTTGGGCCTGTCACCATCAGTGGCGGTCGAGCTTCGGCGGTCGCCAGTAGGTTCCTTGGGAGTAGGCGGAAGCACAGCTGGCGCATCCACCACTGGGCTCGGGGCCGATCCAGAAGGTCCGGCTGACTGACGTTTCGCGGCAGGCTCGGCATTTGAGACGACTCGAGATTCGCGAATAGGCTTGGGTTTTGGCACAGCCTTTGGCCGTGTAGGCTCCTCGGCAGGGATAGTCACAACGTCTTCCCAGACTGCGCGCACAGCCACAGCCGCGGAGGCCGTGATGTCATGCGCTGGACCGTTGAAGGAGAGGCAATTCTCGAAAACGAGAGCCAAGTGATTTTTGAAGTCGCCGTAAGTCGCGATGATGCCGTCCGGCTCCCGCAGCAAGCGGTCGAGCTCGCTCAGGTCCATGGGCTTCTCAATCTTTTGAACGTAAGAGTCCCAGAGGGCAGGCCACGCCTTTTGCACCGAATCCTTGAAGTGATGACCAGCCTTGGTCTTCTTGACACGGCCGATCACCTTGCGCATCTCCCGACGCTGGTGGAGCGAAATTTGACTCCTGTTGACCTCGGCGTCGTTCCAGTTGGAAAACTTGTCCAAGGCTGTGGAATCGAGACCAGGAGCCTCCGAACCCCCTACGGTGACTTCTGCCGAAACACCAGCAGGATCCGAGGGCGCTGGTTCGGATGCTCCATCCTCTTTGGGTTCAGTCCTGGCGCGTTTGGCGGCTGGTTCCTCGTCTGCGTCCTCATCACGACCGCGGGCGACCTTGACGCTTGGCGGTGCTTCGGCCATAGACACATCCGCGGGCGCAGCAGCCGGGGAAGATTCCTTTTCGGTAGACTCAATTGCAAGCTGTGACATGCTCGCAGGACCCAAATCAACCTCGGATGCCGAAGCAGTAGCCTTGTGCTTTGCTTGGGACGATGAGCTGTCGGTCTGGCTGGCTGTTGCTGATTCTTGAGCGGGCCTGTCGATCATATCCGTATCAGGCGCCGAATCGTTGCCAGGTTCTGTAGGCTTGGTGGGCGGGTCATCGGCCGTCCTGTCGGTCGAATCCGGTTTGCTTTCATTCGCAGGCACATCAGTCATTTGCGTGTCTTCCGTGGCCATTTGCTTGATATCTGCAACCTTTGCCTCCGATTTCTGGTCCTGGGCGGAAGAGGTATCCATCTTTACAGAGGTGTCTGGAGAGATTTGCGGTGCAGCGGTTGCAGGGCTTTCGGCAGCAGGTTCAGGTTTGGGAGATTTTGGTGTCATGTCAGCATCCTTGGCAGCGTCGCCAACTGGCGACAGGGATTTCTCGCCCGCTCCATCCCCATTCATCGTAGGCTTCTCGCCCGCGGTATCCGCGGTTCCAGGTTCGGTGACTTCCGCTGTAGGCGACTTTGGCGGGCTGTTGTCTGCCTTGTCAGCAGGAGAAGCCCTCTTCTCGTGAGTATCTGGCGCGTCTGCGGGTTTCGACTTGACAGCGAGGGCGTCCGTGGATCCAGAAGACCTTCACGAGATTCCAGAACGTCAGCGCATTTACGAAGCGCCTGCGCAGCAAACACCCAGACTCACCCTTTTTCTTGGGACGGTGAACCATGCTCCTGAGCGGGTTTTGCTGCCTGAGCATCCGACGCCGGTGCGTCGGGACTCGGTGGAGTCATGGTGACACTTTGGCAGTGGCAGCGCGGTTCTGATACTGGCGCTTAAGCGAGGAAGCACAGCATCAAGTCGAATATCGGAGATGGGCACGCGACGAGTTGCAACACTGATGAGAGGAAGGCCGCACCGTGGAGAAGGCGATGCGCGAAAGCGATTACTGATGCGCGCAGTCCACGGGCGAGTGCGGCGAATTGAAGAGACGCGATGTTACTGCAGGAGTATCGGAAGCGCGGTGCTATTGAAGACACTCGTTTTCGGAGGTAAGCAGACGATGGATGCGGCAACCTAGGAGCGAACGAGGCCGTCAATAACTTGGGCGTGAATAATTGGCGATAGAGGCGAACCTTGCGATAGAAAAAACGCGCGCCCAGCACAAAACACGAGGTCTCCGAAGAGAGAGAGAGAGAAGGTCGTAGAATATGAGGCAGAAGCGACGTGGCGAAAGAGTGGGCGACAGCGGTGCGGTTCGGATGATGTGCTGCGCAGCTGCTCGCAGCTGTTGCTAGGCTGCTAAAGCTGTTGTGGAGCTTGAGCCGTTGCGCGCGCTCCTCTCAGCTCGGTAGAGGTTCAAGATCCGGCGCAAGATGCGACTGTTTTGCAATGCGCCGGATGCAGAGCGCAAAGCAGGCGACGATCGACTTTGCCTAGGGCGAAAAAAAATCAAGGGTTGAGAGGAGGGTCGAGGAACGAGAGCCGAGGGGATTAATTGGTCGCAAGGGAGGAATGCAGATGAGAAGTGCGACCGCGATTGAACTGGGCGCAGCAGCTACACGGCGAAAGTACAGGGGCCAGTCGGCAGACGAGGTAGCAGCAGCCCGGGCGAAAGAGGAAGCGCAGTGCGGTGCCCGAGGTAGAGGGGTACCTGTGGACTACCTTGGTACGGTTGCGGACGTAGCAGGTGCGGCAGTGGTGAGCGACCAGGTAAGCAGCTGCGATAGCGGAAGCGCGTCTTGGTCTGGCGAATGGGGGACCAAGGTGGATGTACTAGGTCAGGTATTTTTGGGTGCGTGGGACGCGAGGGGCGGAGGGTCTGCGAAGGAAAGCGCGTGCACGTCAGTAAGATGTCGCCGGTCGGAGGCGCGAAGGTATTTATGAGAGAGAAAAGGCAAAGTCGGACGCGGGCCCTGACGTGTTCTCTATCGGGGCGCCGAAAAAAGCTGGGTCACATAAAAAAAATTTACTGACCGAGGAGGGGTTGCCGCCCGCGCGAGGCGAAGTCGCTTAAAGGGGTGCGGCTGGTGATCCCCCTGTGGCTGTAGCTGCCACTGAACCACGGCAATGGGCGAATCAGGAAGCCAAGACGGCATGGAAGAAAGCACAAGGTGCCCATGGCACTGAGCCAGTGAGCCAACGTGATAGTTCTCTCCTAACTGTTCGGCAATTGTTCAGCAAAATACCATGGCTCTTGTCGCGATACGTCAATGATTGCGCGAATCGCCAATTTGAGTTGCGCCAGCAACTTACACCATTTGCCACTTACAAGCGGATCAGAGTCTCCCAGCGCTTGTCCAGGGCGGGACTCAGCTGACCATAAAACGCTTTTCTAGGTCGCCATTGTGCAGCTCTTGGGCTTGAGCAACCTACCTAGGTAGGTATCCTCCAGGGCCTAGCACATACACCGCCAGCCAAAAGGGGAAACCTTGCCATCCTGTCCTAGACTACATATTGAGACAATATGATTGCTGGCCATGACAAGGTCTCCCCAGCGTGCTGGATGAAATTTAATCGCGAGGCACTGGGTGAGCATGATGCCTGGCCAAACCCTGAGAATAGAGCCGCGTCACAGACTTTTTGGATGGGCGCACGCCGTGGGTACCTCAATGACAGTGTGTGTTTTGCACATGGCTGAGGTACTACAGCAGGCTGAGGATCAACCCAAGAGAAACCTAATAAAGTCCTGCTGCGGTTGTCGCGGAGGGCATCGTCCGCTTATACGGGATGCCGTGCAGACTTATGGTCCTAAGCCGAATATCTAACTTATTTACCATCCATCGACCAACTTGGCTTCTCGAGATCTGCGAGGACGCGTTTACACAGTACGCATAGGCTCGCGCATCGCATTGCAAAACACGCGTCCATATAAGTCGGATGCATCAAGACGCGACGATCACATCTTCATTGATGGAGAGTTCTAGAATCAAAAAAAGATGAATGCGGCGTTCGCGGTATAGGGTAGCCACACAGCCACGCTACCAAGCCTTTCCCGTTCAATTATAATCGAAGGGTGAACGGCGGTCGCACAGCGTCAGGTCAGGACGGCATCCCGCATGAGTCGCCTTGGCTTATCCGGATGCGTATCGTTCAAACGGGGCCCCATGAGCCACGACGGCCACGCGGCTCTAATCGACTGTGGCGCATGCTCCCCTAATCCTCGTGGAAAGCGAGGCGCCAGACCAAGGCCGGCGCCGGTCCAGTCACCCGACTCTACCTGCTCTGGTATAGCGTTCAGGCTAGGAGCGGTACGGAGGAACATTCCCGGATGCACTCTTGTCACTGCGCAAGCAGGGTCTCGAGCTGTCTCAAACAAGTTTTTTTTAGTAGATTCGGCCCGGAAGTGAACTCGGTGAGAATCCATTGGGATGAATCATCCAAATGAGGGGAATTAGAAGAATCCCTCCATATCAGTTTCACATCTCAGACTATCAGCTATCATAGCGCCTGGTCAGAGAACGCATCTCACACGTGCTACGACTTCAAAGACCCCAGCAAGGCCTATTGTCACCACGGTATCATTTCATTTCAATGCTTCGAGTTCGAATCAGACATCATATTGAAGACCATTGATACAAGTTACGAGCATGTTCAATGGGCCTAAAAGTGGTCAATCAACCAGCGACCGTCAATTGATGGCTACTTGCCCTGACCGCCTGCCGGATACAGCCGAGGCTTATGTCATCCCAATCGCATGAGTCTGCGGGTGGGACCCGACCTGGTCTGGGCCGCAAGAAAAAAAAGAGAAAAAGCAATCGACCTAGAAAATCATCATCGCAAAGCGGCGTGGATTTCTCCCACTCGCGCACAAGCAAACGAGTCTGGCTCATTTTTCACTCGGCGTCCTGTCTCTTGACTGTCACTTCGTCATCACCTCATTGCAAGTAGGTCGTCTTCATTTTTCTTGGCTAGGCCCGCCCAATCTGATTATTTCCAAGCCGCAACGATCCCCCTTCAATATCCTTTTTCTCCGCCGTGTTCTAATCATTTCTCGCCATTAGTCTTTGCCCACCTGTCTAGGTAGTCCTTACTCTACGCTCAAAGGGGCCTTTGCGCCTATCCCCATGACCATGTCCACGAAACGAAAAGCACCCGCCAAGCTGGCGAATCCCGTCGCCCAGACGGCCGCCAAGGTGAACTCGAGGAGCATCATAGATGAGTCCAAGACATCGGTGTCGGCGGCCGACGTCTTGCAGAGCTCGCAAGTGGAGACGATAGAAATTTCTTCCGACGACGACAGTGATGAGGATATATCGGATGCCGAGGAAACAGCTGCCGCAAATAAGCCCAATGGCGACAGGGACGCCGCGCAACCAGATTCTGCCTTGGCTCGTATCAACGGCAAGCCCGCCGCGCCCAGTAAACCGGACGCCGAAGAGTCCGACGGGGAGCCCATATCGCCGTCCTTCGGGGAGCTATTACGCGAAAACGATGCTATCGATGTGCCCACCATGCTCCTACAGGCTGGCACGCCGAGCCACGCCGCCGTCACACGCCCGCGGGCCGCCATTATCCCTCCCTCTCACCAGTCCCTCGCCACCGTTCTCAGCCAGGCGCTGCGAACCGATGACCACGAACTCCTCGAGTCTTGCTTGCACACAACCGACCTAAGCACGATCCGCAACACAATCGAACGCCTCGACAGTTCCTTGGCCGGCGGCCTCCTCATCAAGCTGGCGGCGAGACTGTACCGTCGGCCTGGACGCGCGGGAAGCTTGATGACGTGGGTGCAATGGACGCTCATTGCTCACGGTGGCGCCCTAGCCTCGCAGCCCAAGGTCACCCAAAGTCTCAACAGCCTGCAAAAGGTCCTGGCTGAGCGCGCAAAGGGACTTAACAGTCTCCTCGCCCTCAAGGGCAAACTGGACCTGCTCGAGTGCCAGATGGATTTGCGAAGAAAAATCAAGAAGGATTCAGGTCTGCTGCATTCGCGCGGTGGCGCGGACGACGACGAGGATGTCGTATGGGTCGAGGGTGAGACCCTGAGCGGCGAAGGCAAGGGCTCAAGGAGAAAACAGCTTGACACCGACAGCGATGACGATGTGCCCGGGGCGAATGGCTTCGTCGGTGACTCGGACGACGACGAGGTAAACGACTCGCAGGCCGAGGAGATTGATGACTCAGACGACGCGGAACCACTCGACGAGGATGAAGTCGACCACGATGATGTTGACGAGTCCATGGGCGAGGAGGAGGAGAGTGACGTGGAGACGGGCGCGCCGCCCACCAAGGCGCAAAAGCTTTCACGGTCATCGGCGCCGAGGCGAAAGTAGAGGGTGGGAAAGCGCGCGGATTTCTCGGAAGTCGCCTCTTTTCGACTTGCCGGGTTCTTGGTTGCGCCGTCAAAGATCTTTCTCTTTTTCGATAGGGGACATTTACATGGCGTCGGCTCGTGCAATGACATGGACTTTGCTCATACTTTGCACACTCCTATTTCCGGCTTGACTTTGCACACTCCCGTTTGGCCTAACCCGAGACCATGTGACTTTTGCATTTCTATTCGAACGTATGCGAGCTGATGCGTTCCTTACTTCAGTTCTCTTGCATTGGTTTATGCCTCAGTCGAATCCTGCTAGCCCCTTGACCTCGAGGCGTAACCACGTTGAAAATCGTGGGCTTACGTTCGACAATCAACTTCAATAAGCTGCTCACACGAGCGTTATATATATATATATTCATATCAGGTAAGCACCCACACGAAGCCCGTTAGCTTCATGACTGAGCTTTAGACACGGTGCATTCTCAGATTTTCGCAAAAAAGACGTTGGTAGCCCTGATGCATCCGTCGCCCAATTGCCGGAACGACAGGAATCTTGCCTCGCTTGCACCCATGGGGCCATCCTCAGCTCTTTGCAAACTGAATTGTGACAGTGTGATGGCCTCCTCCGCCGCCATTAAAGTCGAGCGTCATGGTCGAGTTCTTGCTAGCCAGGGACTCGGCCAAGTTGCGGTTCCATCCGTAGCTGTGCTCCACAACCTTGTCGTCGTGGTTGCGGAACAGGTCGAGCAGGCGGGCGACGAGGTTGGCAATGTTCTCGATCCAGAACTGAATCTCGCCGACCTGGCCGACGGCCGGGATGAGGCCGATGAGGAAGTCGACGTTGCGGTCGCCCGTCACCTTGGTCATGTGGGCGCTCTTGTCGGCGATCTCGCGCATGGCGCGCCTCAGCTTGTCGTACCACTCGCTGTTGCTGTGGTCGGCCTCCCAGCACACCATGTGGCCGGCAATGGCCTTGTTCGTGTAGCCGGAGAACAGGGGCGGGTTCTGGGGAAAGTCGCGCACGACGCCGTTCTTGACGCTGCCGAACTCGGGCGTCCGGTGCGACACCTTGGCCTCCATGTCGCTGCCGAAGCCCCAGGTGAAGTAGACCTCGTCCTTGCCGACCTCGTGCGACTTGTGCACGCACCGGAACTGCACCGGCTTGATCCGGATCCAGGCCCAGTTCGGGAGCGCGTCGGCCGCCGCGTCCGGGTCCAGGTCCTGGGCGTCGGCGAACACGGTGACGCCCCGCCTGAGCAGCGTCGAGGCGGCGTCGTATTCCTCGTCGGCGGCGACCGTGCCGTCCTCCAGGATCTGGTCCGGCGTGACGGCACGGATGTGCGGCTGCGCGAGTGTCTCGAGGGCCAGCTCTTTGAAGTCCTCGGCAAACCGTTCCTCCGTGTAAGGCACGTCTTCGGGAAGACCCATGATGGAAAGGGGGATCTTGGCTGCCACGAAGCGTCCGGACCGGGCAAGGGCCTTGGCTTCCAGGCATATCTCGCCGTACTGAGAGGCCTCGGCTTCATCCTGGGCCATGGCGTCAAAGAACTGCACGCTCATCCGCTCAATCTCCGTCAGCTCGGCGGCCCCCCCGGCGCGACGAGCCATGCCGTGCATGGCCGCCCCGAGGAGGATGTTGCTGCCGTTGCTGAGCACCGAAGCGCTCAGGGGGGCAGACCTGACGTTGACCCATTCCCGAAACCGAGCGACGCGGGCTTCTGGGGTGAAGTCAATTCCGGACATTTTGGACGCCTTTTCGTTCAGTTGCGCTTCAGTGAGTAGATGAATACCAACGAACTGCTCCGTTCTCCTCCTCCAACTGGCGGAGGCGTCTTTGGCTTTTATCAACAGCACACAAGGAGAGCTTCTCCGCGAGAGCAGAGGATGGCACGCCAGTCGTCTACCGTGTTGGTGGCGTACATCGAGTTGCTACGAGATGCGGCGCGAGAATAATCATGTTCCATGTTCCATCCTGTCCAGAGGCAGCCGTGGCTGTAACCCAATGGCCCCATCCTCAAACGTGCCACTCCGTACTACTTTGCACGGCGGGCTCAACTCCAAGTCGTCGAGGATCATGGCCGGGTGCAGCCAGCAGCAGAAGCCGTCACCAACAAGATTGTGACAGGCTGCATGCAGCACATGTAGGTGTTTTGCGAGATAAACGCCTCAATTGGGTGGCTGCTGGCGAAGCTTTTCGCTCAGTCGCTGGAGAGGAGCTGGCCACGAGAGAGGCATGTCGTTCATCGATCATACTCATTCGGCACTCTCCCCTCTGATGAACCTCATGCAGTAATGGTTCCATCACACAGTTTGGGCAGACGGCCGTGACCAAACGGATGACGAGAGTCATATGGGGCTCTTCCCCTTGCTGCGAGCCTTGCCATCCTTGGTGTATTTGCAATAATGTTGCAGCCCAATCCTCGCCGCCTTAACCAGGTATTCGTGGCATCAATTTGCACGAGTAAAGGGGACCGATGCCCAACATCCATTCAATGGATCAATGGAAATATTAGAAACAAGGAGGCAAGACATCATGGCAGTAACAATGATATATGCTTTTTGACCCCTGCCTCACGACTCAGATTTGTTGCTTCTATATCCGCCATGCCAACCCATCCCCGTAATTAACCCATCTATCCGCAAATGGACGCTTCGAGGATCCTCGAGCTATGCAATCATGCAACTGCCGACCAACGCTTGGCAGCGTAAGTACCAAAAGTGTGTGCTATATAACAGCGAGGCGGCATCTTCCGACACCGCGTTTCGCCCCCAAGCAAAAACCTAGCCGTTTGTATGTCCATATGCGATCCATGACAACCCTTCCCGCCCGCCGACACCCCAACACCCGCTATGCCAGAATGAAAGACTTGAATAAAGAGAAAAAGTGAGAAGCAAAAGGGGAGGTAGCCCAGAGCTTTCTCATATAGCCCAGCTACCCCTCCGTTCCCTAACGCCCCAGGCGAGCGGGTCCAAGTTGTCCAGGTTCGGGTGTTGCTCCGCCCATTCGCGAATATATGCTCTGAGCGCTTTCCAACGAGGGCACCTGTCGCCCTCCGACGTCTCTTCGATCTTCATCTCCAGCATATGGCCCTTGGCCATCCGACCATCATCGTTGTGGCCGAGCTCTTCGATGGTCACGCGACTAATCCTGGAGAGTTCTTCGTCGAAAGAGCGCGCCATTGCAGGGTATCCTAGGGAGAGGTAATTGTAGACTTGAGTGACAAACTCGTCGTCAAACTCTTGCATTATCTTCTCGTTGCGCTCAGCCTTTGCTTTTTCCCGGCGCAGGCGCTCGTCCACGTCGCAAAGCCTATTCGCTGCCTGAGTTTGGCCGTTCGGCCCAGAGCCCCACATAACGCCGGGCCAGTCGGACGAGCCAGAGGTTTGAAATATTGGGCTGGGTTCCTGTCTCAAGGCATCGGACGCAAGGGGCTCGCAGGGCGAGCCTGGGGGCTGTGGCGTCGCTATCATTGCAGGATGGCCGTTGGCTGACGTGTCGCAGGCGCCATTCGACACTGAACCGCAGCGTTCGCTATTCCAAAGTCCGAGCTGCCCTGGAGCATTTTGATTTCTCGCCCTTGTGCCATTCTGCCCATAGAAGGGATGGTCCGTTTCTAACTTGGTCTGCTTCGGAGACGGGCACTTTCGAAATTTCAGGTCCTTGCCAAGCATGGGCGGAGATGCGGCCTGTCTCATCAGGTGCAGCTTTGGGTCCTCTGGTTGCAGACCGAAAGCTCCAAAGGGTCGGCCAAGCTCGGCGTCGCCGGCGCGGCGTCCATGATGGACGGCCGAAAAAGGTCCTTGGCCAGAAGGTCCCTCCGATTTGGCACCGCCTGGAACTGACAGGAGCTGCGCAGTGGCAGGTGAGCCGTCAATGGGTCGATTGAACTGAGCCAGCGGAGTCAGGGAGTCTTTCATGGACTGCAGGTCGGTCAGCGAACCCCGTCTATGCTCGGGAGCAGTTCTGCTGGCCGTCGTCCAGAGGGGGTTTGGGGGTATAGCGAGGTCCATGTCGTCGAGGTCAGAGTCGGTTGTCATGGGGGTGTCCTCATCGACCCTTGGCGATGCACCATGGCGATTCTCAGTGAGATGCTCGGCATGCTCTTGCATATGCTTGTGCCACCAATTCAGGCCCAGATTGGATGATTTGCGGCGTGCACGAGACTGGCCATGGTGGTGCTGCGCATCCTCGGCCGAGTTATCGCTGCCTGAACTCTCACGGTAGTAAAAGTGAGCGACGCCGCCCTCGCGAGCCCGGCTGTTGGGAAAGGCGGCCAGGGCGGCTTCTTCGATTTGACGGGCGGCCTCCTTGGCCGCCAGCTCGAGCAGATATTCCTTTACCCCCTCATCTTCCGTCTCGCGCCGTGTTGGCGGCATGTGACGGATCGGCTCGTCATCAGATGCATCCCCGCGTCTGCGCCGGTGTCGGGGCTTGGCGGCGTAAATGTGGTTTGTGTAGGGTGTAATGTCAGTCTTGTCCGTCGGCCGGGTTGCAGGGCCTGGATCGCCAGCTCTCCGCGATCTCCTCGATGTTTCAATGAGTTGAGGGTGGAAGCGACCGTTTCGCTGCTGCGGCTCGGGAATTGCCGGTGAGGCAGATCGAGGGGATGGCTCAGGGGTCAGCTCCGGCTGCGGCCCGACACAGACTGGCGGCGGCTGCTGTGCCGTCTTGCGAATCGATTGGAAGGTGGTCTCGATGGGGATTGGGGCAAAGCGCCGTGTGCTGTCGTTGGGGTTTGCCATGCCGGGAGCCGTGCAGTATGTAGCGAGGCAATGGCAGCACTATCGAGGCGAGAGGCACTCGCCGGTCAGGGTGTTGGGGACGATTGATGCCAGGGTGATGTTCGACGGGCAGGGCGACGCTTGATACGAGCCGGACGCACCGCGGCTGTCGCGGAAACAGTCGTGTTGCGCTGCTTGGGGAGCGGCATGAATGGGCAATCCGGCAGACGGCCAACGGTCCAGAGCCCCAAGGCGTGGCGTTGCCGAAGTCTGTTGGCGATGCACGGATGCCGCGTATCGGCCAGGGAATCAACAGCCAGGACAAAAGGCACGGGGCAGGGCACGGCGCGAGCACCCCGGGCAGGATC
This sequence comes from Hirsutella minnesotensis 3608, assembly GCA_000956045.1. Lineage (NCBI taxonomy): Eukaryota > Fungi > Ascomycota > Sordariomycetes > Hypocreales > Ophiocordycipitaceae > Hirsutella > Hirsutella minnesotensis. The sequence goes on along the minus strand of KQ030508.1, from coordinate 923,571 downwards.
GAGGTTGGAGGAGAATCGGCGGGTGTTGTGATGGTGACGATGGCAGAGCACGGTACGGTAGCGACAGAGTGGAGTTTTTTGCGTTTTGGGTATGGAGACGACACGACACGCACCAGCGGGCTCACGATGGTAACGAACGGGCGGCATCCTCGTCAAAAGTTAATGTCAAGCGGCCCTCAAGTTTCTTCTCGTGTGTCTCGCCTGCTGGTCTGGTGGGGTGGGTGGGCCCCTGCCTGTACTGTAGATGATGGTGGGGGTGACCGGTACGCTAACAATCGGGTGACAAGGGCTTCAAGGTATTTGTACAGTAAGAAAGCCCACAGATTACAGTGTGTACCTGCTTCAGCCGATTCAACGGTAGCGGCCAGACTTGGTAAACTCCTTCACCGTTCGACGGTACACACTGTATCCCTCCGAGTGCCCGAAGGCTGCAGTACAAATTTTGCAGGGATTTGAGCCAATAAGAGGATAACGAATAAGCGGTACATTGATTGCCTGCTAAACTATATGGTGACAGAAGTCCCAACCATCCCCAGTCTTACACAAAGCTACATTGCACTCTTAGCGACCCCGACGTGGGCTCTTAGTATCTCGAGGTCACGGTATCGGTGCAGGGGTCATATGGGGCAAAGTTGTTACTGCAGCCTTTGGGCACTCGGAGGGATAGAAACTCCTGCCCACCGTCTTTGACGCGTCCCGTCAACTCGGGTCACCAAACAGCAAGACTCTTGACCGTCTTCACCAGACTCATGGTGTTCCAGGGGCCATGCTTAAAGGCGTACATCATGACACACAAAACAGGTTCCAAGCTCCGCGCCGCGCGCCGGCGCCAAGCACGGAATGAGACGAAAATATCTTGGAGGTCCCGGATGCAGCTTCCGCCCGGCGCCACGCCGCCGGTCCGCTAATGCGTGGATATCTACTATGACCTCATCGCCCTCGAACAGGACGACGAAGCGCCAGGCGATCCCAAGCCAATCGTCAACGGAGAACGCCTACGCTTGCGAGCCATGCGGCCACCCAGCCCTCCTCCCGAACAGGATGTCGACCGAAGCCAGGCTGTCAGGGCATGCCGATTTCGAAGACAAGCGACACGCGAATTCGTGGCTGGTGGCTGACGGGTCTTGCCACCAACGGCGCCCAGCGAAATTTAATTCAAGCCGCTAAGGGTCCCGGCCCTGCTCACTAACTTTCTGTACGGCATTACATTTACGGGAAACGAACGAGGCTGATACAGGGGGCTGTTGCAAGCCGCAGCGCAACGGTCGGCCGGCGCCTCCAAATTGCCTTTCATCGAGCATGGCTTGAACTGAAATCGCAAGCCACGACATTGCTTGCCTTTGGTCGAATGGTTACACGGCGGCGACATTTCGCAAACCCGCACTTCCTCCATTTCCTTGGCCTCTTCAGACAAGAATCTCCGCGGCCTTATCCTCTTGAGCCTTTGGACTACAGGTATTGGGCGAAACGGGCAACCTCGGCGCGCATCTCTTACACGACGTATCGGATGTCATCAATGCCGTCGCCCTCTCCCCAAAGCAAACCTTGCACTGGCCATTCGTTTATTTTGTCAAAGATTCAACCTGGCCCGCCTAGTACTTGGCCGGTTGGCTTACAGAGAATCGGCAACATCGTCCTGTCATTCCACTCTGCAACTGGTCGCCACCTCATGGCTGCAGCGGCACATGCTGTAACTGTCGTGCTCGGTGGAGTGGCTTGAGCTGACCGAAGCGCCTATCGAGCAGCGCGGCCATATCAGAGGCGCCAGAGGGCGTTGCGCGGAAACGGCGTGACATGCACACTCAGAAGCCTCTTTGCAGTACCGACAACCCGAAGGCCGTGCTTTGTGCGCTGCATATCAGTTCACACTTACCATGCACGTAAATGTGTGGAGTTCCAAAACTGGAGTACATGCATGTGCATATGCAGTGCTCAGAGTCCTTGAACGAATCACGTCTCATTGTACTGTAGAAAAGCCTCTCCAAAGCTCTTGTTCTTCGGGGATTGCCGTGACCATCTTTCCAGACGAGATGCAAGTCGCCACAGCGAGCAGGTAACAAAGTGCACAGTGAAGCTGGGAATGATGGTGGCCGAGTCAAGCGAATGTCATCTTGGTCTTTTCGGTCTCGATTGCCGTTTCATCTTGCTGACTTATAGGTCCTGCGTCATACGTATCAGACTGTAACGACTACTTGGCCTGTCATTCTGGCAGGCATCTCGAGATAGGTGTTGTGATCCAGACGAGGTGGATGGGCGATTTGCGCCCCAGTCTCCATGTTAACGGGACCGACAACACTCTCTACTGTACAGCCTCGAGATGCGCGGCAAATGCGTTCATGTACATATACGTCGATGGGGTATTCGTACTTGGTATGCACAGCCGCAATGCACATGCAATCGCCCAGGGCAACTCCATGTGGACTTGACTTGCATGGGCAGCTGAGGTACTCACGCACAGCGCTCCCAATATTGTTCAAGCTGCTGTTTCCCAAGACATTGATGCAAGGGTGCCAAGTAAACCCTGCTGCGGAGCCTCTGGCGAGCATGGCGAGGGCGAGAGCTTTGGCCATTGGCAAAGATGCCCTCAACGGAGATAGGCTGATGGTGAGGCCGAAAGACATACAATACTTCGTAAGAAGTACGCTCCCCCGAATTCTGGCAAGGGCAGAACATACTCCGCCTGGCCTCGTGCCTGAGGCTACCTGTCGTGCAACACGACCAGGCGGCAAGTGCCATTGAACAAGACGGCAGAGAGGTGGTCCTGGCCTAGGGTACGGCTTTCGTCAGTATCACACGACCCTCACGAGATTGTCATATAACCCGTATGACCAACATCGCTCCACATGTTGTAGGCAGCGGCGCATAGATTGATGCCTCGGCATTGTATGGTGTCGAACGTCAAAGTTTGTGGTTCCATGAACGACTGGGCCGAACCCTTGATTAGACGATTGTCCCCGAAGATCTATACGGTAGAGCTTTTATTGCTGACCGGGCCGCTGTCACTCACCTCTGCGGTCTACGGGCCGAATTCGCCGATGCCGTCACTGTACAAAGTAATGTGCGCAAGATCTTGCACAAGACCAGCACAATGTTATCTGCTACCTCCTTGCCGCAAAGGCAGGGAATGGCAATCGCGTAAGGTGATGCGCATCAGCGAGCGCAGTGGCTGCCTCAGTGCGAGGACGTGAGCTTCATGAGGCTCGCGGGCACAACAAAGGCCATCCATGAGGCTAGCTCAGGGCCGCGAAGCCGGGGAACCGCTGCATGCCTTTCGTCTCGTGCGTCGACCTCAGATATTTTTAATCACAGGCAAGGAGATGGCTTTCTCGGCTCCCCAGCCTCGGTCGTGCCCGTGAGACACGAAAGTTGATCCGCGGCAAAATCGTCGCTTGTGCTGAGACAGGATTTGCGAGCGCTTCACTAACAAAAATCTCCGTTGGGCCTTCTGGCCTTTTGCTGGACGATCGGCATGCCGTATCGGATATGGTATTTGGTGGTCCATTAGTGCTGCCCCTTGGCTAAAAAGGGGTCCAACAGAAGATGGGCATCATCTCCGCGCCGACGATAACGCTCTGCAGGCCGACGAGCGCCGAGACTTGCCTCTTGCTGTGTTTCGCACAGCGTGATGCATCTGGCTGCGTCTGTGCGTGCGGACTCGGCAGTCTCATATTACTGCGCGGGATCTGGGGTACAGAAACAAGACGGTCAGCAAGGACTCGACAAAGTGACAGTAAGGAGGAAGCCGACACTGCCAAGACGAGCGTTGTAGCAAGCGAGGCGTCGAAATGCCAAATCGACAGACAGGCACTGGCCCCTTGTTACGCCACAGGGCAGGCAACATTGCCTTGGCTGAAGCCGAGTGCTTTTAATCTCGGTGTGGTCTTGGTCCCCAATGCGCAGCCCTCTTGCGGTTGGGGCAATTCTCGAGTGATGCAGCGGCAGGAGATTTGATCGACTGCACCGTCTGCTGTGGCCCGGGCAGACTGGCGGCTTGCCGATGCTGATCGCCAGGCACCCGGGAAAAACAGCAAGAATCGGACGGCCCGGCCCGGTGGGACTGGGGCGTGCGTGGCAGCTGAGCAGGAGAAAAGACGACCTCCAGGTGCTCCAGGAACGTGCAGCTTCGGGGCCGCCGACCGCCTCAGCTCTGAACTGATGAGCCATCCCATCATCAATGTCTCATGGAAGGGTGGGCATCTCAGCCCGAATCAGTCGGTAGCCAAGGGATCGCAGTAACGCTGAATACCTGGGACGGACTATCGAATGCCGCCCGGAAGCAGACCTTGACTGGTAGAGACTTTGTCGAATCATCCGCACGGCTTGCACAAAGCCCGATGCAGTGGGGGCCGCTCGGTACTAAAAGTGGCGTCTAGAATCGAAGCGCCATGGGACGGGACGCAAGATGATGGCAGCTGTGAGGCTCTCTAGGTCTTCAGCTTTTTGGCTGACAACAGCCGTGGACGGCACGTTGGCGGAAGCATAATGCGTCCGAGAGCTGTTTGATATCGAGTGTTCCAAGGTCGTCTTGGTGGAGGATTTCGGCTTCGGGATGTCAATTGGTGCGGAGCACAGACAAGTTATGAAGTACAGCAAAAACACGTCCAGGGTGGTGGACGGTGGAGGAGTCCAAACAAAGGCGACGATGCTGATCGAGATATAGTACGAAGTAACGTGCCTCGTACTGTACGGCCCGGACGAAGGTACAGTGCGAAGCTCGATGGCGGAGACAAGAAATGCTAGCGAAATGGGCGTGGAGCAACATGGTAAGGCTGCCCCCACAGAGGCAGAGACAGCGCGCAGGATGCGGCAGTTGCCGAACTCGTCTACAGTATGGTTCGGCTCATGGCTTTTTACACTGCTGCCATGGCACGCGACAGCTGCTGCCCAGGCGGACATGGATGCGTCGAGCCGCCGAGGGAGGATTAGGTACACGCTCGATGCGGACAGACTGTGTAAATAGAGGCTTGGCCGCACGGAGCCTGCCTGCCTCCTCGATTGATTGATGGCTGGCCAAGCACCTCGGCAGATGCTTGCTCGACGGTAGGTATCGCCGACGACGAGCCAAGAAATATGGTGGCGCCGACTTCCATGGCCCCTTTTGAACATTGTTCTCTTCAGTTGCAGCCTTTTTCGTCTCGTCTCGTGCGTCGACAAGGACGGGGAACAGGGGGGCAGCAACTCTCGTGGGCCTGCTGCACAGTACATTTACCTAGCCGACAGCTCGAAGGACCTGCAGCACAGTGCCAGGCGAGATAGGGACCTTGGAGCCAAGCGACGCCGTGCTTGTCGGGCATACGGCGGGCGTTCACCTGCAGCCCGCGAGCATGCCAACTGGGGCTTGTCCCCAAGCAACATTTGATTCGAATGGAGGGATACCTGCAGAGTACGGTACGGTGCCGCACGGATTGCAGTTCTTGTTCACGGATTGGACACAAGACTTGGCTCGTCATTTCGAAGACAAAGAGCCAATATCCGCCCTGGCTTGCAAACGGCCACAGCTCGACGTGTTGCAAGGTTTTCATGGCGCCGGATTCAATACGAAGCAACAAGGCAACCCCATCATTTAAGTTGTACGCGACGGCACTCGAGGGGGCCCCCCTTGCCCTCCATCCCACTGTACAGTAACTCGTGGCCGGCTTGCTTTTGCGGTTCCCACTCCGTCGCCTTGGCCTGCGCCGCATCTCTCCTGGATTGGATCACGGCGCCTCGCCCTGCCACCCCTTCTTACACGCTCGACAAAGGCAGGAAAAGAAATTTTGACGGCCAGAGGGACGGCCAGAAGGATATCAAGGCGCCTACGGCCCAGCTGAGGACCTTGAGTCGGCCTCATCCTCGTTCTGACGGCACAAGCTCGGCTTGGCGACACATTTGCCGTCGAATCACCTCCCGGCCAGTCTCGGAAAAGGCCTGGCCAGAGAAACAAGACAGCACGGACGACGCAGCAGACGAGCAAAACAAAGAAAAGCATCGGCCTCCCCTCCTTGTTCCCTTGTCCTCCACCCACCCACAAGGCCTCTAGCTTCCATCGTCCGGTCCCCTTTGGTCGCGGGTGTGTCTTTGCCCAAGACGGCACATTCACTGTCTCTTGTCTCGCCTGCTTAGTGCATGGCTTATTGTGTCTGGTGACTGCTGCGACCGGCAGACGTCTAGACGGCGAGCGAGCGAGCCTTTGGAGTTCCGGCCGCTTATTATGTTTCGGCCAGACTGGTCCGCTGAGAAACAGACGAACTGTCTTTGCATCCGGAGCATCCTCCCCCCTCCTTACCCCCATGTTTACCAGTTGAGGGGCCGCTAAATTAGGTATGTTTGCATCGGGCCCGGCCTCATTCGGCGTGGTTTATACTTGGAGGCTCGAGGGGTCAAGTCTTGATTGATTTTTCTTGGGACAGATGGCTCACTCATATGTACAGCTTAGGTAGAAGAGGTCGCACTCCATCCCTCCCCGACTCCTTCCGCTTGCCTCTGGCACCCGTCAACTGGGCAGCCGGCGCACAGCCCGCCGGGAAACCAAGTCTGGGACCAGCACCATGGCGGCCGCAAATCCTGCACCTCGCACTCCCTCTAGAGCGTCGGTGTCGCAACACCCTGACGACGGCGACCAGACCCTGCCGTCCTCATCTAATACAAGCCCTGCCCTGTCGCCGCCCCGACCCGTCATCAACCGCGTCGCCACGCCCCTTGGCCTTTTCCCCGGCTCGCATTGCCGCCCTTTTCCCGCCAGTAGCGCGACGACTGGCGACTCCAAAGAGTCGTCCTTGGACACAATGTCGCCCGCCCAGACGCCCGAGCCCGACGCTGCCACGACGCCGCCGCGGATGGGCCACGACCAGGTTGATGCCATCTCCAAGTCGGGCATCGACGCTTGCCAGAGCAGCAGGTACATGCCCCGAGGCCGGCCACCTTATCAGGGCGCTGCCGCAACGATGCTCACCGCGGGTCCCACCGTCGCCCGCGCCACGACCCATGGATACGAGGCCCCGGCCGCCCCATCAGCGGACCCTGTCGCGCGAATGACAAACACCATCTCCCCCCCAGACAGCAATGCTGACGGCCGCAACTCTCCTTTTCCTGACATTCGCCCGCTTCGTACCGCCAGCGTCCGCGCAGACACCAGGCTTGCCCAGCCCAAGCCCATTGCCTGCTCCGCCCAACCGGGGCCCGATCTCAAGATGCGCCCGGGCTCCCCCATTGGCAACATCGCCCAGCTAGAGGCGACGGCCGAGCGCCTCTCCATGACAAGCTCCATCGACGACGCCATCCGCGATCTGCACGGCGAACTCAAGCGATCCGACAGCCGTCGCTCTTCTATCCTCGCCGCCAGTCTGCGCATGTCGGCCGCCGACCCAGCCCATCACGACGACTCCGTTCACCCCCCCGTTCCCGAACAGTTCTCGACCCGGCACCTGTCGACGACCTCGTCCATTGTCTCGACCAACACGGCCGCTCGTCACGGCGGCTATTCCCCCGCTGCTTTCGTCATGTCGCCGACACAGTCGCTCTCGGGGCGCCTCCGCTCCGGCTCCAAGGGCGCTACTGGGCGGCCCGATGGAGAGTTTGAATCGTTGCTCTCCCGTCACGGTCCCGGCAAATCATCAGAGAGGAGCGTCCGCTCCACTAAAATGCTGCTGGCGGAGATTTCCGAGTCCGAGCCCGTCGCGCTGACCCAGGCCGCCTTTGACGAGGCCGATGCCGCGCCGCCGATAGAGGAACTCATCGACGAGACCATCCTCGACCTGCCGCACCACCATGACGAGGATGCACCCGCACTCGATGATCACGACGAGTTGCCTAGCAAAGACGCCGGTGACGACATACCCTTGCCGCTGCGCATTCGGAACCCGACCAAGGTAGAGAGCAACGAGAGAGAGAGCAAGCCGAGCAGCGAGCAGCCGACGCAAGAGGAAGAGAGGTGCACTAGCTCTCACTCCAACAATACATTTGAGCAGTGTCGCGACGCCTTTGTCGACTTTGACGGTGTGCACTGGGAACCCGAGCCCGAGCTGGAGCTGACAGAGCTGGATATCTTCATGCCCGAGATGGAGACTGACTTGGCAACGCCGCGAGCCCTCGCAGACGGCCTCATCATGCCGCAGTCTCACGTCGATCCCCGGACCGGCGAGCCCATGATGTACTATCCAGCCCGTGTCCCTGCCATGCTCAATGTACCACCCAAGCTTTCGAACAAGCCCAAGGCGGCCCAGAGGAATCAACGACGGTCTCAGGTCCTGAGCGCCATGATGGAGACGAATGGACAAATCGCGTTACCTGGCACGCCTTGGTCGCCGCCACCTCCCGACCCTCGCACGCCGATACCAGGCACCGACACGCGTCAGTCCTGGCTACCTGATCCACTCACCGGGCAGCGAGACTCATTCGTCATGCTGTCGCCAGACAGCCCTGCAAAGAGCCAGAAGGCCTCGTCGAGTAACGGGAATGAAGATGCCGTCGCCGATGCGCAGGCTGCGCTGCAAGGTACGCCGGCAGCACCTCCACAGCGCCAGAGTGCCCTGATGGACTTTGATAAGCGCAAATCAAGGGCCTCGGCGCTCATGAAACTGCCGCCCCAGCTTCGTGCAAGTGCGTTCTTTGATCTTCCATCGGCCACCGCAGACGTCGAAATCAAGGACGGATCCGCCATGGCGACCCTCGACAGCATCCTAGACGCATCGGCGACGGCGCCCGTCAGCGCCTTCACCGATCACACCCTATCGGTACCAGACATTAACGCAAAGAAGAAGAAGCACAAGTCTCGAAAATCTACAGCGACTCTCGGTGGAGCCATGTCCCCTGGCAGTCAGTCTGCGGGCGCCATGGCATCCAGTGCGCTGTCCCCAGAGCCAACAGAGCCGCGTCCCAAGAAGCGAGCTTCCTTCATGTGGCTTGGGAAGCGAAGCAACAGTGACAACGACGAGAAGAGCCGGTCGCGAAGCATGGCGAGTGCTCCCTTACAGAGCGCCCACGGCGAAGCGGGAGAAGTCGAAGGCAGAACATCGGCGGATGACAATGGGGAAGAGACTCCCCTGAATGGACAAGCAGCCGAAGAACAGTCGGAAGTCTCGGATGAATCTGAGGAGGAGGCCTATCACGGCCCGCCCACGACGCTGCTCGCCGAGCTGCAGCTGCGCAAGCATGAGCAGCAGTTGCGCAAGAAGAATATGGGAAGCGGATTTCCCAACGGAATTCATGCGACACTCTTGGAGATGGATACCGTCGCCGAAACGCAGCGCAAGCATCGACAGTCGAAACGCGTCAACCTCGCCTGGGAAGATCCAGGGATGCATCTGGATCAAAACGGCTCAGACGACGAAGACGTCCCGCTGGCCATTCTAGCCGCCATGCAGCAAGGCGCCAAGAACAGGGCCGACCTGGAGCGTCCCATGGGGCTGATGGAGCGTCGCGAGATTGAGGACAATGAGCCTCTGAGTCGTCGCCGAGCGCGGCTGCAGGGTCTGGAGACGCTGGCCCCTGTCACTTTGCGCCAGCGGCATAGCATCATGTCGTTTCCCGTCCTCGGAGCCGCGCAAGATCGATCCCCAAGATCCGCCATTGGGCCGACTCCTGGCCACGGGCAGGATGATGACGAGGGCGAAACTTTGGGCGAAAGGAGACGACGACTGGCTGCCGCAGAAGGCGGCGATGGTCCGCTCACAACGGCGAGGCCCGTCAGCGCGACTTTCTCAGCGGAGCTGCTGAGCCAATTCGGCGACGTGGAGAATACACAGAACAAGTCGACGGGCAGCAAAGACAGGCAACCGGAAGAAACAAATGGGGAAGAGACTCTAGGTCAACGGCGCAGGCGACTGCAAGCTGAAAAGGAGGCGCGCGACCGCGAGATGAGCCACGGCAATTTGTCTGTTGGAGCCGCACCTCGCATCAGCCGAAAACTCAGCATGGCGGATGTTTTGGCCGCGCACCCAAAGAACGACGTGGATGTACGAACGCGACAGGACGAGGCCCGCCGAGCCGACGAGGAGCGGCTTGCGATGGAGCGCGACGCCAAGATGGCGGCCATGAGAAGACAAATGCCCCAGACTCTAAACCAACCCCAGGTCGACCGGTCCGGTGGGTTCCGCGGTGGTGCATATAACGACGGGTCGGGTGGCCTTGGCCCTCTTGCCTCTCGTGCCAGCGTTGTCCTGAACTCTCAACCCGTCGGTCACGCTCCCTATGGCGCTCAAAACAGATCGAGTGTTTTACTCGGCAACTACGGCGGACAAGCACATCATCCGGTCTACGGCGCCATGGGCAACTACGGGTCGACCAATCACCTCAACAACTCGGGCTTCCTGAACGGAAACGCACCCATGTACGGGGGAGGAATGATGCCAATGGCCATGAGCGGAGGCTCCATAGATCGCGTCGAGCAGTGGAGACATGGCGTACATCCTTGATGAGGTTCGAGTCGCTTCCTGTATATTCGGCCTTGCCACCGTCGTTCATTTTATTTGCGTGAGGCTGGGCCAGCGGCACGAAACAGCCATCTTTGACTATCAGTTTGTTTTTTGGAATACTTGAATACCTTGGAGCGAGTTGATAGGAGGCGGGAAATTTGTATTGCGCTGGGGAAGCACTTTATTGCATGGCGTGGCGCTGGTTGAACCTTCGTCTCTATATACAACATTGTTTCCTTTAATGTATGAGCCAAAGGGCGGCTGTTGCGTCTCAAGAGCAACATCACATATGTGCAACGGCCAAGACTAGACTGTCCCGATTAAAAGACGGCGTCTTTCATTGAAAGCGGAACCTTTTTTACACATCGCGTGCTAAATCTTTTGGGTGCTGACATGACTGGCCACTCAACTTCATGAGTCGAGAGCTGCGTACTTTTGTTCCGCCTGCTCAAAGGCACTGTGAAGGGGCACCTGGGAAAGATTTACGAGTCTTGTGCCTTTGATGAGCTTCCAAATGAGATAGGCGCCCAAAACGAGCGGAATGTCGCTAAGTAGGTGTCAGGACGCATCAAGACGGCAGGCTAGCTGAAGCGACGGTGGAAGGACTCACAGGTACGATGAGACAAAGGTCATCGAGTTCCAACGACCTTTTGTAAAGACGGCAAAGCCGCCTGTCAGGAGAATGACGATGCACAAGACGAGACCGATCCAAGAGGTATATACTGTTGTGAGGTTAACATTGACGCCTGCTGTATAGGCGAGGAAGGCAGAATCGCCCAAAGGGGGAATACGCACATGTCCATGCATTATGCCATGGTAGCCTCGAGACGGGAATGGCTTGCTTCTGCATGGCCAACCTCAGGCGGATGTGGTTCATGAGGATGGAGATCCACGAAAACAAGACACCAGCCGACGTGAGGCTGACGAGCCACCAAAAGACGGTCAGGGCGTCGTTGGAAAAGGTCATGAAGCTGAGAAACATGAAGAGGGTGAAGAGCAGGACACAGACCCAGGGCACGCCCCAAGAGGTGGTCCGGAGAAAGACGCGGGGAGCCTGGCGTTTGAGGGCGAGCCCGTAGAGGACGCGGGTGCCGGCGAGGAGGGCCTGGTTGGAGGCGGACCAGGCCGAGGTGATGACGATGGCGTTGATCAGGTTGGGGATGGCGGGAATGCCGGCGCCGGCGACGGCGAGGACAAAGGGGCTCTTTGCGACGCTGCTGCCCGAGTCGTCGAGGTCCGGGTTGTTGCTGGCGACGAGCATGCCGACGATGAGGATGGACAGCATGTAGAAGAGGACGATGCGGATAAAGACATTCTTGCAGGCGGCGGGGATGGCCTTGCGCGGGTTCCTGGTCTCGGCGCCGGCCATGGCGATGGACTCGACGCCGGCAAAGGAGAAGACGGCGCCGGTCATGGCGCTCCAGTAGCCGAGGAAGCGGCCCCAGGCGCCGTCGGCGACGAACTCGACAAAGGGGCCCGGGTCGGCCCAGTACGTGAAGTAGAGGGCCGGGACGCCGCTGACGCCGCCGAGGTCGACGACGAGGCCAAAGACGACGAGGAAGACGACGAGGGCGATCTTGAGGAGGGCGAAGGCGAACTCGACCTCGCCAAAGACGCGGACGTAGGCGAAGCCGACGGCGGTGGTGAGGGCGATGAAGACGAGGATGTAGACGGACGGGTGGACGGCGTCGGTCCAGTACTGGAAGAAGACGCAGATGGCCGTCAGCTCCGTCGGGATGGACAGCAGGTTGCCGTAGACGAGGTTCCAGCCGACGGCGAAGCCCCAGGCCGGGTCGACGAGGAACTCGGCGTGGCGCACAAAGGCGCCCGTCACGGGCAGCAGCGCCGCGACCTCGCCGAGGGCGAACTGCACGGCGCACACGAGCAGGCCGACGGTCGCGTAGCCGAGCA
>KQ030508.1:784684-911252 GCA_000956045.1 Hirsutella minnesotensis 3608 | reverse complement strand
CGGGCCGGACCGGACCTCGACATTGTCGGCCGAGGAAAAGATGCCGTGCCGTTGGCGCTCGACGTCCGAGTCTTGATCATCGTCGTCCTCGGCGGCGTCATGGCTGCCTTGGCCGACGCGGTTGCTGCGGCGCGGGATGAAGCGCGATATGTGAAGGAAGCCGCCTTTGCCGCCGCCGGTGAGGGGACTCTCGCCGGTAGTCGGCGTCGACGGCGGCCACGCTGAGGAAGACGACATTGTCTTGGCGCCTGCCTGCTTCTCAGATGGCTCGGCCGGGCGCTCCTCCTCGTCGGAGCTCCTCGGTCTCTTGTTGTGGCCGCGCCGGAAGAGGGCAAAGTCGGGCGTGTGGCTCAAGGATGACAGGAAGCCCATGGCCCTTTTGTTTTTTTTTCTTGTGTCGCCTCTTTTTTGTCACCCAAAGCTAGGGTACGAAACTAATACCCCGTGCGACCTTTCTCGACGAGCTCAAAAGAGTTTGTGAGACACGGTCTCTTTGCGTCTGATGAGATCCCCAGCCGTGTTGGATACCTTTTCTCCGAGACCAGACGCATCAACCTCTCTTCAGCACCAGAGAGCCGTACAGTATGGAGACGGTATACACAGCTATTTTGTGCATCCAAGTCGCTTTTCTGGCGGGCCCGTTTCGAAGAGCGCATCCAGCCGGCGACGAGGAGCTACGGGCGCGGCGCGAGATGCATCGGATGTCCTGGTCTTGACTTGACGATGTACAAGTCGCGATCCTGAGAAAGATGAGGATTCCAAAGACGAGAGAGGAAAAAAACCTCACGAGCCCAGCCTTCTCTACGCGTGTGCTGGCGTAAAGTGGGCTCTCTCTAGCTGTGATTTTTCTCTCTAATCCTGAGTGTCCACTTTGTCGTGTTTAATATCCACTTGGCTATCGAGCAGAATACATGCGCCGTCTCATAATTATTTGATGCCTTGCCGGGAGTGTACAGTATGTGTGCGCAATGCAGATTGACGGCATGCGTGGAGAATATGGCATCATTTAACCGCCCGGACGAATAACCGCTTGCTTTTGCCGTGCCGTAACAATGGAGACGCAGACGCAACTCGGGACGAACCCTTTGCGCCTGTGGGACCAGCCATGGTAAAAACGACTCGAATCCGTTTTGACTTTGTGCGTGGCCGAGTCTTCTCTATTGAGATTGACAACCCGACTCAAAGCCCTTGATCGGATTGACGCCGGCAACGGCGAATGCGCATCCATTATCGACTCTCGTGCAAGAGCGCAAACCAAGAAGTCATCAGGCAATGTTTCTGATTGTTGCAAATTTTCCGTCACTTGAAATAGCCACGGACACACCTCAAAATCAACGGCATCTACGCCATTCACAAAGCCATCAGCCCGCAGAGCACCCGGATCCAATTAACGGACCTTGACCACCGTCAATTCAGTGAATGCTCAATTCGACACGAGGCGACTTCCTTGCAGGCACTCGATGCCGGTTCTGGACCGTCGACTTGCTCGGTCGGGAAGCGCCTCATTCCCTTTCCCATGCCCGTTCCGGATATTGAACACGAGTGCGCCAGCTTCTCGGCAGAGTCAAATCCGACAAAAGCCACGAACTCTGCTGGCAGCTGAAATGTCACTCGGCGGATACAAGACCTGGCAAATGCTGTCGATTCGACGGCAAGACGTGCGAGGATGCGTCCGGGGGTCCTCCTCCGCAGACCGTTTTCATGAGCCATGGCCGTGAGGGCCCGTCTTGTGTGATAAATACATTTCACCTCAAGAGACCCGATGGGCGCACAAGATGCTTCAATCCCATAAACAGATTCCATGAACAAGTCGGGCTTGTCGGCCTCTTCTCAGTTGTCTCGTCTCATCCGCTCTCACCTCCTTCCAGAGCCCTCCGACACACCCGGCAGAAATGGGAGGACACTCAAAACACCAAGAGCCGCGGCGCACGATGAAGGTCCTGGCTCTTGGCCTGCCGCGCACGGGAACCCTGTCCATGGCCGAGGCCCTGACGGAGCTGGGCTACCAAAACGTGCACCATACGCTCAAGCTCGACATGCTTCGCGACGACGACGTCTTCCGCTTGGCTTCGACGCCATCTACGGCGGCTGCGAGGGCGCCGCCGAGGGCGCCGCGCTCTTTGCGCCGCAGCTCATACGCGCGTACCCGGACGCCAAGGTCGTCGTTGCCGTGCGCGACTTTGACGGCTGGCGCCGCAGCGTCGAGGACGTCGTCTTCCGGGGCCTCTGGTGTCCCCTGGCCGATCTGTTTGTGCGCTTCGTCGAGCCGACGCTCGGCATCGTGACCATATCGACCATGCGCAAGGGAAACCTGGGCTTCTACGAGGCGCGCGACGCAGACGAGGCGCGGCGCAACGCGCGCATGGCCTACGACCGTCACCACCGCGTCATCCAGCAGATGGTGCCGCCGGAGCAGCTGCTCTTTTACAAAATGGGCCAGGGGTGGGAGCCCCTGTGCGAGTTCCTCGGCAAGCCCGTGCCGGACAAGCCCTTCCCGCAGTCCAACGAGGCCCGCGGCCTCAAGGTCCAGGCGACCAAGTTCTTCCTCGTCGCATTCGCAATGGCCTCCTGGCGAAGAGTGTCTTACCTGTGGAGGCCCATCCTCCTCGGGCTCGGGTTGTGGGTGGCGGCGGCAAAGGTTTTCCGTGTGACATAGATGACAACGACACTTCAACTATTGAGACTCGGCATATATTTCGGAGAATATCGTCCTCGACCTGACCTGGTCTTGTGTGAGCACAGCGTCGGGGTCAAAAGTATCCAAGACATCGAGCATCTGCACACTGTCGTCTGAGTCGGGTTGCATAGGCGGATGCGATAGGTAGCCGGCAACCAAAAAGAAACTTTACATACTCTACTCCTGTCGGATCAAGAAGGGTCAAGAGCGAGCCGTTGCAAATACCACGCCAAGTCTGGTCTCGCATCGTGATTCGGTCGAACCAGCCCAGCGGACGGCCCGTGATGTTGGATGGCGGACGCTGAGTTGCTCTTGCGATAAGCCGAAAGGGTGCGAGACCCAATTACCGGCTCCTCGGCGATTAAAACGTACATGTAAGGTCTCGCAGACGGCGGACATCAGTATCCCGTCTTGTACCGGATTCGTTGATGCTGCGCTGATGCTGATGCTGACGGGCTGCAACATCAGACATGCCGTCATGGAGCACCGACTGCGGCTGCCTGATGACCTTATTAATTGGGTCTACTGACGCACAAGGAAAGTCGACGGAGTTGAATTTCCTGTCCAGTGTCTCGTATGCATCAGCAGTATCATGGCAGCTCATGGCCAACTCACCTGTCCATCGACTCGCCTAGCATCGGCAGTGCGAAGCGACGAATACATGCCAAGGGCATCAGGATAAAGCGCCTGCCGCATTGAAGAAAGACTATGCAAGAAAATTCGACAGTCGGACAAGAGCCGTTGGGCAGGCAGATGTGCGCCGGTGGCTTACGCCCAACCTCGCCGGAACGATGCCCGGTGCATCTCATCACTTCTTACATTCGATACGCGAATGGCGTGATGACACTGACCGAAAGCTCCCAGCCCGCTTATCCGAGAAGCCTCTCCCGGCAATCTTGCCCAGAGCCCCCGGGCCATCATCACCGGCATCTAGTTGCTGCGAAGGCGCCACAGGAGGAGGATTATCAACACACGCACCCGTCTCTCACGCTCCTCGCCAGGCTATCGCGCCTGTCAGTCTCGTCAGAGTAGCATCCTCGTAACCCTTCCTTGGACATGCATAGACGACTGCTGCTCCGCCGGCGGCGGATCGCCGGTACCACACGTGGTGCGCGACTCCACGGCCACGAGGACCCCGGACGACGGGTGAGAATGCCCAGAAGCGGAAGGTCATGGAGAGCCTTTTGCGCATCAGCATCCTGCCAGCATCAGCATCTAGATATGGAGCGTTGCGAGGGATGAGAGAATGCAAACCCATGGCTGCGAGACGATCTGCGACGAAACTGCAACGACGTGGCAGATCACGAATGCCGATAAACTTAAAACATCCAGGTCGATGCCGAGAAGAGAAAAATGGCTTGCAGTAGCCAGCCGTCAAGGGTCCGTCGACAGATTCCCCTGCAGCCAAGAAACAGTGCCGGCGCGGACATGGGCCATCCCTCAAGCTTCCCCAATCTGCTTCTCTAGATCCTCCCCTTATCACACGTGCTGACAGGGCCGGGATGCCGGGCGAGAGAAAGGACCCTAGAGCCCAAAGAGGCATGACTGAGCTGATGCCAACGACGCAGTGTGGCATCGAGGATTGGCCGGCCACGAACATCGACAAAATTCTCCCACCCCTTCCTTTCCCCCTTTCATCAGCCTGCCTGCCTATTCGGTGCCCGCGTGAGCGAGCTCCGCAACCCACGGCGAGGCCGGGCTAAGCTGCTAGATGATGAGGACATGGGGGGATCCGTCGAATGGCAGGCCGTTGAATCCCATGCAGGCATATCGGGCGTGGTAGACGTGCCCTCAACGTCCCCCCTTCCCGCAAGGCTCCGGGAGATCGCACCTCGTCTCCGGGGCCTTGTGCCTGCTCATAGGTCGGCGGCGAGAGAGACCCCGTCGGTGTCTGAGACCTTGGGCTGCGCTTACGGGCTCGTCAGAGGGAAGAAAAGCCATGGCGAGCTTGCTGATTTGATCGCCAGGTACCCGCTCTCTCGCAGCCCTCTTGTCAGTCGCACTTCAGCCCATCGTCCATGGGGGGAGGCGCACCACGGGGTTCACTTCATGGGCTGTCGAGTACCATCGGCCCGGTAGGGGAGGGTAGGGGGAAGCTCCGAGATGGGTGTCGGCCCTTTGGACTGTCGACGCTCGTCACACAAGCCTGCTTACCGAGGCGAAGGCTATATTACTGGCCATCTTCCTCTCTCATGATGGCGAGAGTCTATACGCTTTCCCATTCCATTGTCTGCCTCGTCCATTTCCCAACCGGCTAATCTTCCGTCTCTCCCTCGTCCCCGGTCTCCCTCCCCTTGATCTTCAAGATGCAGCTGTCTCTCGGCCTGTCCTTTGTCGCCCTGGCCTACGCCGCCGTGGTTGGCGCCCAGCGCGGTGGCACGACGTGCGGCGACACGGACTACTCTGCCACGGATGTGGATCGCGCCTCGACGGCTGCCTGCCAATATGTCCGAGACGGTGGCCGCGCCGGCGGCTCGACCTATCCTCACGAGTATCGGAACTTTGAGGGCTTCGCCTTCCGCGGTCTGGAAGGACCCTTTTACGAGTTCCCTATTCTCTCTTCAAAAAGAGTCTACAGTGGCGGTAAGTCTCTCTGGTGGCGTCTGTGCGTGTCGATCTTTTGGCTGATCTAGTCCATTGTCCCAGGCCGCCCTGGTCCCGACCGAGTCATAGTCACAGAGGATTGCCAGCAGGCTGGTCAACTCACACACACCGGCGCCAGCGGGAACAACTTTGTCGGTTGCAGCGGCACTAACTGAAGACGCTCCGCTCCATCATCATCCGCGAAGATGAAAATATGAGAGGGGGCGTCAAAGTTGGCCGCTCTCCCATTTTGCCGACCACCGATTGCATATTGGCGCAATGCTCTTGGGTTTTGGGATATCATTTCAAGTCTACTACTACTACGTGGTTCTCATTATTTCGTACATGAATAGGACCTTTTCAAAAGGTATATCTAAAAAACGGGGCCTCATCGCCCTTGTTCGCCTCAGCCTTCTTTTGTTCTTCCGTGTACAGCTCGCGCTCTTTGTAGTCTCGGTCGCGCTTGGAGTTCTCCCTCCGTAGAAACCACGTCATGAAGATGGCGAGAAGACAGCTAAAAGATGTCGTGACCAGCAATATCCCATGGGCGGTAATGAACCGGCTGGCGTCGTCTTCGCGGATGATGAATCCCGCGGCAGCGCCGCCCAAGTTCCCCTAGGGGAGGTTAGGAAGAGCCGTCAAGACAGGGCGGGCGGGCGACTCACAAATCCGAAATGCATGGCGATGCCCACGGCACGCTTGGTCGTTCCTCCGATGTTATTGGCGTTCCACGCCACGTCCTGAGGGACAATGGGAAAAATTCCCATGGCGATGAGGAAGCAGGCAAAGTACCTGAGAACATGATTTTTCGCAAGTCCTAGCGTTGTGAA
This sequence comes from Hirsutella minnesotensis 3608, assembly GCA_000956045.1. NCBI lineage: Eukaryota > Fungi > Ascomycota > Sordariomycetes > Hypocreales > Ophiocordycipitaceae > Hirsutella > Hirsutella minnesotensis. Next base: position 905,162 of record KQ030508.1, on the reverse strand, counting down.
TCCGATCATGCTGTTTGTCGCAAGTCAACTAACTGTGGATGAGCCTGGTTGGTTGGCAGCAAACTTACGCCAGTAGACACAACCCGATGATGAAGACGCCCCGCTGCCGGCAGCGGTCAGCCGCGAACCCGACTCCAATCGTCACGGCCGCTGCGGCAATGTGTGGTGGCACTGCCATGAGCAGCGCTCTATCGCCCGTGAATCCAAGGTCCTGAACGATGAGGGGAAGAAACTCGGAGATGGAATATAGTGGTATTGTGACGCCAACCGTCATGGCCATGTGTGCCCAAATCTTCCAGTCCAGTAGGGCGTGCCCGATGAACTTGACGTTAAATCGCTCAGTCAGGTAGCAATTGTCTTCTTGTAGACGTTTAAGAACGATCTTCCTTTCCGAAGGCCTCAGGAACTTGGCCGTACCAGGCCAGTCGTGCATGAGGAGAAAGGCAAAACCAGCTACAGCTATCAGAAGAGGGATCCGTCGGCCTCGGGAAGCTTCTGAACTTACAGACAACAAGGGAAGTGATCCCCTCGAGGAAGAACACCCAGGACCAGCTGTCGAGGCCGCCAACACCGCGCATCTTGATGATAGCATCGCCCAGGAATCCATTGAAAGAGCCGCTCACGACGGCGGCAGAAAAGAACATGGAGATTCGGAATCCATACTCGTGTCGCTTATACCATTTGGTCAAACTGAATGCGGTGTTAGGTTTCGCGAAATCGCCAAATCTATACACGGAACTTACTAGAAGACGATGGCAGGGAAGACTCCGCCCTCGACCAACCCAAGCAAGCATCGCATGGCAAGGAGGCCGGCGAAATTCCGAACAAGCCCAATGAAAATCGTCACCATGGACCATCCTACCATGAGTGAGGGTATCCACAGCGAGGGACGGTAACGCTGCAGAGCTAGGTTTGACGGAATCTGCACCATGAGATAGAATGGGAAGAAGACTGACTTGATAATCTAAATCTCTCGCGTGTAAGTCGACAACGGTAATGAGAGCGTAGGAAAGATCGGGGCGACTGCCTTCCCGCATCATTTCGAGTTTTGAAGTCGGTTACTTACGTTGAAATCGTGGATACCAATGAGATGCAGGTCTTCGCGGATACCGGTCCGCCAGGCGTTGCCCAGGTTTGCGCGATCGAGGACTGAACACAGGTACAGTACGCAGAAGAGAGGCATGATGTTTCTGTCGAGCTTGCATATAAGGAACTTTGCCGACTCCATCGTTGTTGGAGATTGAGCGCCCAGCTCTTCTTCCGAAGCGGTGACTTCCCCCCTCGAAATGTTGACTCCGAAGTCATTGTCATTGTTCAGCTCTTCGCCGTCGCTTCGGCTTCGGCCGCGTGTCTTTTCTCTGCTCGTCCACCTCATATTGAAGCACGAGTAATCGCCAGGAGCATCGATGCGCAGACGTGATTTGCGCGGGAGCCCTGCTCATTCCTGAACAGGGCGGCTATATCTGTAGCCCGCATCAATCTCAACGGTCGTCGTGGTGAAGTAGCAAACTGAGTTGTTGAGCCTTGGGGCGTCCAGTGGCGAGCCACCTTGAGACCCTCGCGCGGTTGACAACGAGGTATATATCGATATTGCTTGGAACGCGATTCGGTACCTCCTTTTCAGGGTTTCTTCATCCCTTCGGCATCTATTGTAGAGGCAGGGGGTTGATAAATGCGGGCCTGATGCCTGCTAACAAGTCGGCCCTGTGTATTTAAAACCGCAAGACTCGAATCTTCACGCTATAGTCAGAAAGTGAACCCCAGTGTTCAAATTATGAGACATGCCGACCCATACGTACTGGGTTGAGGAGGGCGGCATATCAGAGCCGAGTCATGGACCGCTTCGGCAAAGGAGGTGCGCCTACCTACTCATATCCAGCGAGGGTTGCTTAGCAGCAAGTGGACAACAATGTGTGGCTCAGCGGCGAACTGGCTGGCCAACTTCAAGGGATTTTGTGGATTGAAGATTTATGAGCGACCATCGAAATCCATTTCGCCGCCCTGAAGCAAAACCCTCGGCGTCCTCAGAGATCGAACCAGCGCTGTCGCAACGCACTCCGTATCAATGGCTGATCATCTGGCCTTGTCAGCATGCTCCCAGCCACCCCAAGATGGCATTATGGAAACCCAGGTGGTTCTCTCAGTTTGACAAGCTCAGGGCTACTTGGTTCCTCAAAGGCCACCTCAGTTGCCTGGTCGATCAAGGGCCGACCCCTGGCATTCAAATCTTCAAGCCAACAGCTTCCGGCGTGTCAGGACTTGCCAACCATTTGTCTCAAAGAGAAGCGTCAGTCCAATACACATCGGTCCATGGCGACGCGGATTCTGTAACCACAGGCCGACTGGAATTCCCAGATGAGCCAGCTTGCCGTGACACCAGCGCAATGTCTCATACTGGAGCTATCGCACACGCGCAACGTCGTTTTAACGAGCGACCATCTGAAAACGATGTGGCTGGCCCTAAGGAGCAAGCCTCCGTTGCAACCATTTCATGGTCGCCGAGAGAAAATGGCTTCTCCGATCATGTATCGCCGAATGAATCTGGTGATACTGAGTGCACTTTTCCCTGGAATATTGCTTTAATTCCCCAGTCACGTTGCCATGTGCCGATCAAATTTGGCTGTTAGGACTGGTAGGGCACACGCGTGCGTCGACACTTTCGTGCCCAACTCGTTGGTCTTCTCCCTTCAATTTTTCGCAAGGCCGGCAGAGCCCCAAGAAAGCACCCAAAGAGTAATGAATGACATGGTGTAATTCCAACAGCACAATTAGGTGCAAGTACTGCAGCATGGTTGCCGTACTAACCGTATCGTGGTACCACAGACATCATTTGAGTTGAAGTGAAGCATTTTTATACCCTGAGCCGTTGCTCTTCCGTCTGCCCCTTTCCTTGGAAAAAGGAGAGTCCGCGTTACCTCAGTCAGACACACGGTCGACAGCGCAGAGTCACTGCGTATATGCTGGCTTGAACGTCTCATGCATGGACGCCAAGGTAACAATAAACTACGCTGTAAATATCAAGCTTCATTGCAAAGAACTGAGACTTTGAAACTCGGGCGGGAGAGTGCCCCCTTGTTCGAAATGTTCGATGCCCCCTTTCAATTGACTTGGCTTCCAAAGCCTCTTGCGAGGTAGAGCAAGACATAGAGGACGGCTTGGAGATCCGAAACTAAGTGCGACACGAGCACCGCGCCCACTGACGCAGAGTATTCCAAAACAGACGGCGGAAGAGAAAGACCTAAGAAAGTTTGTCGTAGCCGCCAATGAACGGGTTGCCACGCGTTGTCGGCAGATTCGGCATTGAAAGGCAAGGTGGTAAGATGATACCGCGGCGCGCTACTGCTGGTGAGTATGTCTCTGTCAAGTCGATGCCGCTGCTGCGTGTATCTCGGGATGCTTCTCCGGGTGAAGTCTCGGGAGTCAACGCCTGAACTACCTAGGTAGCTCCGGGAATACGTGCTGATACGCTGCCCGTCCCTTGACGAGGCCCGAAGAGAATGGCTTCTGGAGTTTTATCAGGCCTCTGCTGGGCTTTCTATTGTGAATTGAGGGAAACGCCCAAAAGACGAGGACTGCGACGTCTCGGGATCGCAGGAAGTCGTGCTCGACGCTGCCACGGGTTTTCGTGTCGGACGCTGTCGGCTGACTTGGCACGCGGGACTGCTGGACGTTCTGGATGCTTTAACTTCGGGCGCGGCAACTACCGAGATGATGTGCGAGGGGAGATGGCCCACGTTGCTGCTGGCACGAAATGGGAAAATTGAAGTTACATGAGCCACGCCCTTCATACGGATCAGGCAGCTGCTCCGTGATTCCTTCCTTCCATGTTCTCATTGCAACCGTAGGTGGACGCTTGTCCCCTCCCCCGCACACTCGCAAATGACCAAAAAAAGTGATGACGGACAGGCAGGAGGAGCAGGAAGCACGGAGTACAGTATTTAGTAACTTGCCAGGCTCGCTGCCAATTTCTCTCATGCGCTGCGGCGGAAAAAGCAATTCATCGTCACCATCCTCGACTCCACGTCGCGTCCGCCCGTTCATGTCGAAACAAACACACGCCTCCAGAGCACTCGTCCACCCGCCCATCTGCTCGTGACTCTGCGTGTCCCGCGCTTGGCCGTCTCGGCCGAGATACGGTACTGGGTACTCGGCACATTGTACGAAAAGCCTTCAGCCCTCCTCCATCCGACAGCGACAAGACAGTCCCCTTGTCACGCCACTCCGTCGCCCAGCTTGCGGGCGTGGCGTGTGCATTTTGTCGTTGTCCATACCTATCGACCGACACCTGTGTGCCCCCAAAGTCGCAGCCACAGACGGAGACCATGGGCATCGGGACTCATGTGACACGCGCCGCTGTCTCGACCTTGAGCATATAACTTGATCGACAGGCCGCCGTCACAACCACCTATTGGGAGCATCCCTTCCGGCGGCTGGCCCTTGGCAGTGAAGAACCGTTTGCCCCGCTGCATTCCGGCATCGACCTCTGGTGCATCCTCGCTTCGAACCAACACCCGCGCGAGGAGCCGACGCCGAGCCACTTCCATGCGGATCCTTTGGTCAGAGGTGCGTTTCTTGTCACCTGCCGCGCGACCTCGCTCCTCTGCAGACGCGGAAGCTGCAAGACGCTCTCTGAGGAGGTCGGCCAGGCTTCCCGTTGGTGCCTTGGCCAAGCCGAGAGCAGCCCTACATCCACATGAGGGCTGAGAGGCGATATTGCGCCGAAGCCGACTCGACGATTCCTCAGCGCGCCAAGCATCGTTGCCGTCACGGCCTGGTCAGTGCTGCGACAGGGGACTCGGCCGCCCTGGGTATCGACGGAGGATTGGCGGGCGAGCAACCTGAAGCAGCACCCTGAAAGCAGCACCCCCTGGTCCCAAGCAAAAGAGGAAAACTCATTTTTTTGATTTATGGGCCCGGCTTCGAATCCACCTGCCGCCGGCCAGCACGGGCCACTTGAGCGACGCTCTCGGCCAACCATGGCGGGTCAGTTTGACTTCAACGCCGCCTTTGTCACCTCGTCGGTCGTTATGCCAATCCCCGTCCAACGGCCCTGGTCCCAGCTCCGCCCGGGCGGAAAACCTCAGCGCTCCAACTCGGCTTCGAGAGCAGCCGACTACCACCACCTGGGCGCCCGTCGCGCCCTTGGCCACGCGAGGACATCGAGTGGCACTCAGCCCACCCGCTCATCTCACGATACGTCCCTGCAGACGGACCGCCCCGCTGCCGCCGCCATAGCCGTCGCCGCAGTCGCCCCTGGCCACGCCCAGGCCGACGCCCAAGGTGCCGAATCGGTTGCTCCCATCGCCTTGTCGCCTGCCTTCAAACCCCCCTCGGCAATGTATCGCGCCCGACTTGGCGATGACGGTCGGCCCTTGGATTCAAGCGTCGTCGCCCCTATGCTGTCCCGCCTGTTTCGCGGCCCTGGAGAGCCCCCCAGATCCTCATATCCCTGCCCCCAGATCAACGCCCACGCCGCCAGCGCCGAGTCGGTTTCGTCCGCCAGCGCCATCACATCCCTTTCCGCCCGCACTACCATGACTACCGATCCGTTTGCCTCGGCCTCCGCTTCGAGAGACAGTCACTTGGCCGCGCGACCGTTTGTGCTGCGCAACGGGCGAACCTACCACAGCGATCCGACTCTGCCCTATCCCTTACCTGTCGACCTCGGCGAGCTGCACCGCCAGTCTCTGCGAACGCTGCTCTTGATCCAGCTGTTCGGTGCACCGGTATGCTCGCCATCGCTTGCCAACAACCCCCCGCGGCGCGTGCTTGATGTCGGCTGCGGGGCGGGATTCTGGAGCATCATGTGCCATAGGTACTACAAGAGCCGCGGACATGGTAACATCTCCTTTACCGGCATAGACGTTACTTCCTTGTGTTCTGCCGGCGCGAACTCTGGGGTTGATGCGGCGAAGCCAGACAAGGACATGAAGTGGAGGTTTGTCAGCCACGACGTGCGCAACACCCCATGGCCTCTACCAGACGCCGAGTTTGACCTCATCATGGTCAAGGATATGAGCCTGGCCATCGTTAGCCGGAAACAGGAGCAAATCTTCAACGAGTACCTGCGTCTACTGAAACCCGGGGGCATCCTTGAGATTTGGGAGTCGGACCACCTTATTCGAATGCTCAGACCGCATGTCCCCGGCGCCGCGGCAACCGGCGACGATGACGAGCGAGAAGCCGCCTCAAACCTCGGCGCCTACATCTTGTCGGCAAACACCCCTTTATCCGCGCCACTAAATTCCTTTCTCATCGACTACAACACCTGGCTCACACGAGCGCTCGAGAGTCGCCACTTGAGCCCCGTCCCATGTACTCTGATAGGCCCGGCCCTGCTGCAGGAGTCGGAAACTCTCGTCGACGTGAGATGCCGCCGCTTGGCCATTCCACTAAGTGAGGTACGCTGGGAGCGCGAAGGCATACACAATCCAGTCGCCTGCGATGTCGAGTCGGACTCTACAGCAAAAAGCAAGGAGATGTCGTCGTTCAGAGCCGAGCAGAGGACGCTTACGGCTGGGCAAAGCGCTCTTCGCGCGACGGCTCTGCTGACAGTCGTTCAGCAAGTGCAAGCCTTGGAGCCCATCTTACGCGAAGTCAGCGGCAAGAGCCAGGACGAGTGGGATGTGTGGCTGGGGAAGATGATGGGCGATTTAATGGGTGAGGGCGGTGCTGGTTGGGGAGAGTGTCTCGAGGTCGGTGCCTGGTGGGCGCGAAAGAGAGGTGAGTGAAAGACGGGGCGAGAGGCCACTGATAAAGTCCCATCGTCGTCCAACTTCATGCGACGCAACGACAGCGCAAGCTTGTAAAGTGGTACGACGGGCGACTGATTGTTCCATCATGGCGTCCAACGGCTCCTCTCAGTCTCAAGTTGGGCCGCCTTTCTCTCTTGTTTCCCGGACGACGCCAAAACCTACTACCTCTCCAACCCCCCGCCCCAGCCCCATGCACGTACACATTGGTTCTTGGAAAATACCCCGTCATGCATTGACATCATATCTTTTCCTTAAAGTGCGATAACGCTTCAAGTAATACCTGTATACCCCCTCAAGTTAGCCGTTGACGGAACTTTTTCTGTGCGTGGACGCATAGCCAGCAACAAACCGGCGGAACGGTGTTGATTTTTAGGAGTCTCTGAGGGCAATCTTTGGCGCATTTTGTTTCTTGATAGTTGGTTCTTGGATAGCTTGTGTTGTGGTGGCAAGGCAAAATTGATAGGATGCGGCACAAACGGATGCAGAGGTGCCGCTGGAGGACAAGGACGACTACAGATGAGGCTACGAGGGCTTACAAGGCTTCAATCTCTATTCGTGAAACTACCGCGTCAGTCTTTCGGTCCGGGAATTTGCGAGTGCAGAAGGAGGAGACGTGCCTTTCTTGACGTATTCGGCCTGAGCGATGCCGGCGCGGATCTCGGCCTCGTCGCGCTCGGCGGCACGAGACATGAAGGCCTTGTGCAGCCTGGGGCGAAAGTAGCCATATCCGAGGGGGTAATCACGTCCCAAGAAGAGCAGCTCTGCCAGTACACGACGAGCCTCGAGTCAGCGATTGTGAGCTTCTACTCTGCGTCATGTGGCCATGATGACATGGGACCCTCGACGCAGTGGGGGGAGCAAAGAAATAAGACGGAGGCAATGGCAAAGACGAGTGTTTTCCTGACCTTTGTAAAGGGCGACGACTTGCCGTCTCAGCTCAGGGTTCGGGCCGGACATGGCTGACGTGGGCGTCGTAGAGCATGGAGGACGATTGTGTCGATGCGACGCCACGGCTGACGTTTGGTGTTGGGTGACGGGCCGGCGTCCGAAGGGTACGAGGGGGGCATGGCGTGCTGATTGAGCACAAACAGTTCGCGTGGAGACGTGCGGGCAAAGCTGCTAGCCGTCGACGGGGCTTGGGTACATGCAGTGCGGAGCCGTCACTGAGAGGCTGATGGAATGGTGAGCGAGGCACCAAACTGCTGGTGGTGCGTTATCCTTTTAGACGCGTCAAGTTGATGAGATTGATTCAAGGCGGTCATGAAGCAAGCAGTAACCTGGAAGCTGGGTATATTTACTCATGGACAGACTTGGCCTGCTTAGATTGCGCCTGTGATGGGCCAAGCCGAGACTATCGAATCAACAACTAACTTACAACTAACCTACAGTACACACCCGGCTGCCTTTGTTACAACAATGATCCAAACACTTATTCCAAGCCTCGGGATCACAGTGCTGAGCACTCTTGACAGTCGTACAGCAGAAGCAGTTGGCAAAATGCCTCAACCCACGAGCCACGTTACCCGCACGCGCGCACATCTTGGCGGTCAAGAGCAGCCAGGACTTGTCTGATTTGTGCTCGTCCAGACCGTCTCTCTAGGGCTGCCCACCGGCGGGACCCGGCGGCGAATCATGGCATTGCACTCGCGATTGCGTCAAAGATGATTGGCGGCGCGGCGAGGCATCTGCTGCGTCGAGACGTTTCGTGCGGGCGATTCGCTACCGCTCTTGTTGGATGTTGGAAGGAAGGTTGGCTAGGATGGAGACGGTCTGACCAGTTCATCCCGTCCATCCGCTGGACCGCAGCACGGATATGACCAGTCGCCGTCCGGCATCCAAAGAAAACCGGGCCTTGTGCGCTTCCAAGCGTCGAGACGGACGGACACGGCGGCTCGGGAACGTAGTGGAGCACGGTTCAAGGGCCGCATTGATGGCTCTTTGACGGGCATGAATCTTGCGGAACCGACGCGTTTGCCATGGACGAGCGCTGCGTACATGCACATTGCGAGGGCATTGACTGCAAAGGTGAGCAACTGGCGAGTCCCGAAAAGTTCAGGCCTCTTCGGATGCGCTACCGGCGCCCGAGCCTAGCAGGGCTCCAGCTCCTCCTGCCAGGCCGGGCTGACCCTGCGTCGCGGCCCCGGCGCTCATGCCCCGGCATCCCGAAGGGGCCGGACGGAAGCCCGTGAGCAAAGGCATTTGCAAAGCGAAATCTCTTTTTTAGATTGCCATGCGCATTTCTGCCCCATGTACGACATGCCGCATGTGGCTGTCGACAATGGTTGGAAAACTTGACTTTACTTTGGCAGCGGTTCTTGTGCGCCTTGCGGATGCCAAACAACAGGTGCTGTACAAGTACTGTACCTCTGTGGCTGTAAACCCGTAGGCAGGGATCGGCACCACCAGCCCATCCTTGTTCGGCAACGTGAGCCAAGCCTGCGACAAGAACCGAGGGCCAAGTGGTCGCGTCTGCAAAGAACTTTAGAGTAAGGACCAGTCTATGATGCAACGGCGGCCCTGAGGCATGCAATGCTTCCGCAAAGGGGGCCGGTTCCACGACGCGGCGTCATGCTGCTCGGGGCGTATTTGGATGTACTAGGCAATCCGTCCAGGCATCAAACAAACAGCGCTCGAGCACAACGTCTCTCCACAGAGTCGGTATTGGTAATAATTACCGTGATTACCAGAGCGGCAACCACACACTGCTGGCCCAACGAGCATCCGATTCGAGCATCGAGATGCAGCAGCCCCCGCACGTCCAGAATCCGGGGTAGAAGATGATCTCGAACCATGGTAGGCCTAGGGCTTCGCGACGAATGTTGCCTGTGTCGTCGACCTGAGATGCACCACGTTAAATCTAGAACAAAGCGGCTACATGTCGCAGGGAGCATCGCGACTCGAACCTGATCTGGTCTAATTTACTTCCAATCTTTAGTTTTGCTCCCGGACGATATGCCACGCCAGGCCGGCCCCGTCGTCAACTGGACCGTACATGGCCTCTGGAGACATCTAGGCACGCACGCCCAGTGGTGATTCGCCGCCCTGACTGCCGAGCGTGAGCAGCAGGGCTCGCATTATTCGCAGGTTGGGCCTGATGCTCGTAGCCCTTGCAGCGAAGCTGGTGGATAGATCTGGGGGCCAAGGCTCCTACTGGCATTTGCAGTACCGATCCAGGAGCCGAGGCCGACAATGGACGGGAAGCCATTTGCAACCCACCTACAGTCCTTCGTAGCGGTACGCGCCAGCCTCGAACAAAGGGTCATTCTGAAGCCGACGTTTGCGTGCCCGTGTCGTGCGAATCTCGTTGATGCGGCGACAAACCGGCCCAAGGAAAACGACTGCCCCGGTAGCGCCTACTGCACCGGGAAAATTTCATGATACCAGCCCCTCCGGCAGGCGCCCACTTGACCCCACTGCCCATGAGCGTGCCGTATCACAAACCGACTGGAGTTCATAACAGGTTATGTTCGTAGAGCAGCGCAGAATGGGATTGGACGGATCAGCCTGGATCCATCGTCACTTTTTTTTTCTCGGGTGCAGCATAGCAACGTGCCGCTGGTGGTTTGGTCGGGATGCGGTACCTATACATTGGTACAACCTGCCTCCCCGCCTTCCCTGCTGAGGTGCTACCTTGCCTTGCAGGCTCGTACAGTACAGCGAGGACTGCCTTGTCTTGCCTGCTTAGTCCCGGCACAGCTCAAGTTATTCCCCATCCGTCGCCTGCCTGTGCTCCTTCTATCTTTCCTCCAACGGCAAAGGTCCCTTCTGGCCGGTGTGAAATCTGCCATCGTCCATCGTCCATCGTCCCTGCGCTCTCCATGGCGTGACCGCTGGACCAAATTGCAGCGTTCTCGCCCCTAGAAACAGCCGTCAGCCTCGCAGCTACGGGCCTCTGCTTGGCAAAATATCCCTTGCACCGTCGGCCTCGCCGGGTTTTCCCCGACTCGTTACGGCTTCCTCGACGCCCGCAGGCTGAACCAAAATAACCGGTCTCCAAAGCGACATCGAGACGACGAACGACGATAACGACGGCGACCAAGACACGCACGACAACGCCCTCCGCCTCCCAAGCCACCTGCTGCTTCCGCTTTCCGTCCCGCTGCTCCTGCTGCCGGCCCTGCCTTGTCTGAGGCTGCCGGGTCCGCAGGACAGTGGGATCAAGCAGCCTTGCGCATGCCTCGTGCCTCGGGCTCGGGCAAGCGACAGCAAGGCGCCGGCGCCGGCTCTCGCGACTCCAAGCACGACAATGGGCTTGTAGTCCCCGGAAGGCGCGTCTCGGCCAAGAAGAGCAACGGTCAACTCAACGGCTCCGCACGATCTCCCGATCACGGCCAGCCGCACTCACCGCCTCAGCCCCAGCCGTCCTCTTCGCCCTCGCTGCCTTCCGGCGTTGCCAATCCCAAGAAGCGAACCGACGATGCTTCCTCGCCCGCTCTCGCCAATGCCAATGCCGCCGCCGCCGCTTCTGTCGCCGCCCCGCCCTCGAGTCTCGATTGCCGACCGCGTGATTCCCATCGCAGGGCATCTTTCGGCACGCATTCCGAATCCTCGTCCGAATCCTGCCAGTCTGGAATGGGCGCAAACGGTCACACGGTCGTCGTCGATGGTAGTCACCGGCAGATCGATGTCAACGCAATGAAGAACTCTGACGTCCATCGCGACTCGGGTCCCCTCGAGCTGGCCGCGACCGTCGTCAGGTCACTGCCCATCCAGGACACTCTGGCCATTCTCATCATTCTTATGCATATCCCGTACTTGTCGCTCACAATGGTCTATGCCTGCTTCGCCTCGCTGACCTTTGTGCCCCCGGTCGCCAGCAAGGCGGGCTGGAACATCAACTTTGGCGACATCTTTGACAGCAACTCGCATACGCCCTCGCTCGCCACCGTCATGTGCATGGACTTCTTCTTCTTTCTGATATGGGTCTTTCTTTGGCCCCCCCTCCAAGACTCGATGCTCGAGTTCGCCAAGCCCGTCATCGCCGTCACCCTTGGCGGTGGTACCAGCACCAAGCACGGAACCTCGAGAGGCGTCCCCGCTTGCTTCACTTGGGTCCTGCTTCACAAGCTAGTCCGTGCCTCGACTGCCTACTGGCCTCGACTGAGCCGGCATCTTCCTGACGCCTGGCGTATGCGCGCCGTCTTCAGCGACTCTTTTACTACAGCAACAGCAGCCACTACTGCTTCTTCTGCCGCCAGTGCCGCGACCGTCATGTTGTCTCACGCCCCGTACGATAAGAGAGATACGCATGGGTGGATTCAGAGCATACTAGCCATTCACATTTTGACGCAGGGTATTGTGCGGTATATTCGCGAGTGGTATCTTCGGCGCGAGAGGTTTCATGCCGCAACCGGAACGAGCGAAGTAGAGGCTTCCAAGTCTCCTGCGGCAAGCGCGAGTGGCGGACCTGCCTCTGTGGGTGGATCGGGCGCTGGTGATTCGGCTCACGACAACACTGCTACCGGCATCGACAGCGACATTGCATCTCCAACGCCGGGATCTCATCCCGTGGCAATGACAAAGAAGAAGCGAAAGCAGAGCGCTCAGGTCCGCCTTCAACAGCCCCTTTGGGCCGCTCTTGCTAGTACCAAGATTGTTGCCATGAAAGAGATTGAGCTGTCTAGCTGGGCCAGCGGCAGCTCCGACAAACGAGATATACACAACTCCGGAAACACTCCCTCATTCTACCGACAGCCGAAACAGATTTGGATCTCGTACATCGGTAGCGATGAGGTTTGCTTCAACACCAGTCGTTTTCCGGACCATGGCGACGAATCACCGCGCGACATCAAGTCTAGTAGCCATGTTACCCGCCCAGTCGGCGTCGATACTTCCAAGCCCTTTTACGTCAAGATCAACAATGCTTACTGGCAGCCGACACGCATTTTTCCTGTTGAGGATTCCGACGATGGTCACGAAGGTCTCAGCTGGACAGGAGACATCTACGGCCTGCGCCCTGCGTCCAAGTACGTCTGCGAATTCGTCGATGTTCAGACCGATCAGATCCTGTTCACGACCAGCATCCGCACGGTTAAGGAGCCCATGCGCGATCACGACGTGTCAACATCGCCCGGTTTGCCCAATGGCCAACAGCCCTTGCGCCCCGACTCTCCTGCGACCACTCTCCGGACCTCCATTGCAGCTGCTGAGGCCAAGCTTGCCGACGAGAAAAATCGACTCAAGACCTGGCGCAAGGAATGGAAGCTTCGAATCAATACCTTGAAGAAGGAAAACGAGCTCGCCGACAATCAGCTTTCCTCCGCTGGCAACAATGACGAAAAGTACAAGCAAAAGATCCGACAACAGGAAACGCAAAAGGCCCAGGCCGAGCGCGACACTCAATCTCTCACAGAACAGCTCAAGAACTTTGACACGGCGCCCGAACTGACAGAGCGTAAGAAGAAGGCGGAACGGGCCTACGCTACCGAGAAGAAGGTTTTTGATGCCGCGCAAAAGGAGCTTCGCGATCACCAGGCCAGGTTGGAAAAGGAGGTCAAGGCCAAGGAGGTGGAGAAGTCGAACCTGAACACGCGACGCAACAAAATCGCCACTCGCATCGCCAAGGTGGAGAACGAACTCGCCAACATTTCGGACGCCAACAGCAGAGGCCTGGACGAAGCGGAACGACGGAGGCAAGAGCGGGTCAAGTGGCTGGAGCAAGCGGCCGCAATCGAGCACAATTACATTGAGCGGCTCTCGCACGTCGTGGCCGCAAACAATGGGAAAAGGGACCACGTCCGCACTCTCCAGGCTCAGCTGCAGCCTTTGCAGAGTTTCCTCAACCCAATCAATGGCATGAGCATGGACGTCGGCTCTCCCTTGGTCTCAGACGCTGCACATCAATCTTTCCAGCGATCCAGCCCATGGAATCCTACCCCAACCGCCCCGACGCACTATCCGGCTGGGCTGTGGGCAACGTCGTCTAGCGACTTGCCGGCACCCATTGCCGCACCTTCTCGCCCTCCCGGTCTGTCGCCATGGAACCCCCCTCAGGCCAACCCTCTGCAGGAATCCCGAGGAGCCAAAGCCAGAGGCAGGAGTTCTAGCATGCTTAGCGATGTGAGTGGCTTCACACAGGCCAGCGATGACGGTCCAAGGTCGCCGACAATTGGACCTGGACGTCGCCCGCAGCCACTCTTTGGCAGACGAAATGGTGCGAGCGGTAGTAGCGGGAGCAGCGGGAGCGGTAGTCTGGGCGACCCGGTAAGCCCAGCTTGACGGGTGGCCGAGTACTCGGCTACGCCATGTTGGAATCTGGGAGCTTGCCTTCCGTAGCGACTGAGTAGAGGGGCATGAAAAGACGTGTTTCAAGCTTTTGATATCGTAATGCCGTGACTGTTTGGTTGCAGGTACGTAGCGAGCCCAGCGCCGCACCACGTATGACGGGTTTATATGCTGTCCAACTGTGGCTGAAGAATTCGGGTGGAAGAGGAGGTGGAATACGAAGTAGGAAGTGGTAAGGTAGTAATTAGCCTTTGACGTGGCTTGAACCGCATCGAAAGTGCCTGGCCCATATGCCGCTGGGGTTTAACCGGCCGAGAGCCCCAGGCACGGGTACCCTGGACTCGGTACTTGGTAGCGCGCTGACGGGACCATTTTCCGATGCCGAGACGGGAGACAGGTGTGCAAGACAAGACACTGCATGCACTGTGGCAGCACATGAGACGGGCGGGCTTCATGCGTCGTCCAATCGTCGACATCACCACCTCGCCCGGCTGCGCCAACGACCTGCTGAGCTCCTCTACGCACCGGCCCTGGCGATGACTGTGGTCTGGGCGCCGACATGGACTTTGTGAGCGATACCGGCGTCAGGGGCAGCGCCCGCGGGACGCTCATGGGCTAACGACTCGAGAAACCTAGTGGTCACGTCTGCTGAGCCCCCTCTCGTCCGGCACCTCTCGCCAGGACCAGGCCAAGGATCCGGCGAAACGATTGCACCGCTTCGAGAAGGAGTACGGGAACCTACTGGTGAGGACGCGCCCTCGAAGCCTGGGGACCCCCCTTACGACGGCGGCGGCAGCAGCATCGCTAACGTAAAGGGCCGCGACCGATGCAATAGTCGACGTGGCGCCGATGCTCCGACCTATCGCGCGATACCGATGCCGCCGAGACGCTCGAGATATACCTCCAGGAGCTCACAAACATCCTGAGCGACGAGAGCCGCCGGCCTCTGCCCCACCCCTGCATCCAGTATGCCTCGCTCAAGCAGATTTACGTGCCCATTGGCAAGATTGCCACGACGTCTTACGACGAATGGATCATCAAGGAGGCCGTCCTCTTCTTCGCCACCCTCATCGAGAGCGAGGAGGAGGCCTTTGTCGAGAACCACACCTTCTCGGCCAGCCTGACCAACCTCCTCGTCCGCATCACCAGCATGAATGGCGTACGCCTCGGCCTCGACACCGAGTCGCGCGTCGTCGAGCTCGCCTTCAACATCACCACCAAGATCCGCCTCGACCCCGACATACTGCCCGCCTGGTTCAAGCCGTCGCAGCCGCCGGAGCGCGAGCGCGAGCGCGACGCCCGGGAGCACTTTGCCGGCCGCACCCAGCGCGCCGATTTCCCCTTGTTCTACATCCTCATGGACTATATTCACCATGAGGGCAAGGTTGGGGACTTTGCCCGCACAGGCTTGCTCTACATCATTGAGGCCGCGTCGAGCTCTGCCTCGCTCGAGCAGTGGATTGTCGAGAGCGATCTGTCGACGCTCATGGCGACTGGCCTCGGCGCCCTATACAGCCAGCTGAGCCGCAAGCTCGTCATCGATCATTTACCTCACGATCTGCCTCCGATCCTTGCCCTCTCTGACTATCAGCACCCTGTATCCAATTACGATATCGTCAGCTCCTGCTCTCCTGAATTCCAGTCGCACCTCGAGACCTTTCTCTCACATCTGCTGTTTTGGCAAGACGTCCTAAATCACTGCCGGTCTGTCGACGTCAGGTCAACCCTTCTGGAGCACTTCCAGGCCATCTTCCTCCAGCAACTACTGTAAGTCATGCAGGCCTTTGCAATAATGTACTGCAGGCTTACTCTCATACCAGATATCCCTCACTGCTCGAGTCGTCTGATATTGACGG
Source organism: Hirsutella minnesotensis 3608 (assembly GCA_000956045.1). Taxonomy (NCBI): domain Eukaryota; kingdom Fungi; phylum Ascomycota; class Sordariomycetes; order Hypocreales; family Ophiocordycipitaceae; genus Hirsutella; species Hirsutella minnesotensis. Next base: position 889,327 of record KQ030508.1, on the reverse strand, counting down.
AGGCTCTTCCGTGGCTGTCCTAACATATCTTCGTCGCATCCTTGAGTCGCTGGATCATCCCGACATGATCAAACTCATCCTTCACTATCTCCTCGCTCTGCCTGACGCACCAACTTCCAAGGAGCGTTCGACCACCTCTTCCGTCAGCGTTGCCCGGAAACGAAAGTCGATGGATCTTGCTACCATGATGGCCGAAAAGTCTTCGGGCGCTGTGACGCCTCTTCTCTTTAACCTGGTTGATTTGATACTCGCCTGCTTGAGGTCACGCAACCAACAGACCATTCACGTCACCCTACAGCTCGTGTCCGCCATCCTAAAAAGGCATCATCGTTATGCGGTCATTACCTTGCTCAAAACAGAGGTCCTGCCTTCGAATACGGTGGACCGGACCGTCGGCGCCCACGAGCAGGAGGTCGAGTACCTCATTTCCCTCGCGAGCTCCATCGGCGGGTACGGCGACTTTGACGATTTCTACGGAAACATACTTAACGACACTATGATTCGACTCGAGACTCACCCATGCTCTTTGAAATTGGTTGCTCCCCGAGTTTCGTCGAATAACCTCAAGATGCCCACTGTCCCTGACAGCCCGCCTGGCGCACCAAGGGATGTGCGTGAGCATTCCCTTCGAATAGATGATCCTTTGCTTAACGCCACACTGGACCTGCTCGAGACCTTTTTCGTCAACCCTGTCGAAATGAATCTGTCTGTTACAGAGACGATTGTTGACCTCGCCATCTGTGGCTACATGAGCATCGAGGGATGGCTGGCTCGTAGTCCAAAGACATACGTTTTCGTGGCCGAGGAGGGCACAAGTGGAGAGTTCGAAAAGAACGGGAGCGACGACGACGACCGTTACAGCGACATGTCAGCAAGCGAAGAGCCCCTGTCCCGGCCTTTGGACACTCGTCGTGGCAGCATTAGTGAAGCACAGAGGCTTGAAGCTCTGGAGAAGTGCAGACAAAGGCCGCAATGGTCCACCGAGTCCATCCCGCGAATACTGAGTTTACTCAAGCGTCTGTGCGATCAAGTTGCGTTATACAAAGAGAAAATCCCCAGGTTCGAAGACTTGCTTCAGCAAAGGCGCGAGGCTTTTCAAGCGGCGGAAACCATGCTTGACGTCCCGCAGCTGGTACGTAGGGCATCCCCGTCATCTCAGAGCACTCCGGAGCGACCAAGTCCTGAGAGAGCCGCGAGGACGGGCTCACCGTCTCGCCCCTCAGCGCTTGAGGGATTCGCGCAACGGCTGCTACTGGAGCTCGGGACCCCAAGTCGGTCAGGGAGCCCGAGGGGTCGCAAGGAACGAGGTCGCGAGTCTGGGACTTCGTCACCTGCCGGCGCCACGGCAGGTCTCTCCGAGTCGAGCATGCCTAGAGGCGTGCGCTCATCCCCGAAAGACTTGCCAGCCAACTATGCCGAATCGAACAGAAGTGGCGTTGGTCGCAACTTCTCGCCTGGCAGCGGACAGGGGCCTGGGTACGACCCAAGAGACGCTGTTGCCGCCAGCCAAGCGTCAGCCTTTGCAGCGATTGATCAGAGCATCCTCGCTAGACGCGTAGGCCTGCCTGATGATACGCTCAAGCCGATACCTATCAACCTAGAGAGATCCGCCAATACAAAACCCTCGGAGGAGCGAGAACCGGACGCGGATAATCAGCTGAGCGGCGGCGTCGACGATAAGGCGAGTGGTATTGAAAGCCCAACCACAAAGTCAGAGGGGGAAACGGCCAGCCCTCCACCAGAAGAGATCAAGGTGTCGGTTTCCCACATACTTACCAACGTGATTATCTTTCAGTCGTTCCTCCTCGAGCTGGCTGGGCTGATGCAAGTCCGGGCCGGCTTGTTTGGGGAAGTTCGTTACGTGTAGAGGCAGAATACATCTTGGGGCGGTTTTCGTTATTGGGAAGCATGGCGGCGAGTCTTGAGTAGCATTACATTTAGGAAAGGGTCCAGGTGAAGCCGGATCGGCAAAGTATAGTCGTCAAGTGCGATTTGCACACGGAATAAAGGCAAAGACTTGACAACTTCATGGATCAACGCAGAATGCATGAGAACAAGGCACTCGTGAGGCACTCACTGCACTGTAAGCTGCAAATCGTGTTTCAAGATGCTGGTGACAATATCGGATAGCTACTCGAGAAACTTCGGCCAGAAACCACTCTGACTGAGTTTTCAACATATGGGAGGCAATTACTCATCTTACAAATAGCATGAACAAGTTCTCGGCAAATTCAGTGCACGCCTCTGCTACTCTTCGCATCTGCGTCGGTAGTCCGAGTCTTAGCCTCGGCCGCGGCCCAAAGCTGCTTACGGAGCGGCCGAGTTGACTGTTAATTTGCCGAGCGGCATATTCGCACTGAGGTGCTTGACTCACCTCGACCAGATAATCTTTGATGGCTCGGCGTATATAAATAAATGATATACGGGCTCTCTTGGTTTGCATCGCGAGAAGCAGCAACGCTGGGTATTGACTGTCAGACGCGCCGGACCGCATCTCTACCGAGTGGAGGGCTTCTTCGAATCCGTCTCGGAATCCTCGAGGGAGCAGCTTTATATACTTGACTTGACGTTGTCAAACTGAATTACGAATTCGAGGACTTCACAATGGCTTCCGGGAAAAAGGTCGCAGTCGTCACCTGCAGCTTGCGCCCTCAGCGTCTCAACCCCCTCATCAGCGACTACGTCCACAAGACAGTTGCGCCGCTATTTACAGGGATACAGCTCGAGAGCCTGGACATTGCGAGCTTCAACCTGCCCATATTCGACGAAGCCACGATCCCGGCCCGGCTGCCGGCGGACGACCCGACTCCGCACTACTCGCGGGAGCACACCAAGGCGTGGTCGACGGCGGTGCGCGGCTACGACGGCTTCATCTTCGTGACGCCGCAGTACAACTGGAGCGTGCCGTCGTCGCTCAAGAAGACATCCTCAGCGGCCTCCGCATGAAGCCGGCGGCCGCGAGCCCGGGCCTGACGACGTCGGGCGACATGATGGCAAACCGCCAGCTGGCCGAGGCCGACGAGCGGCGGTGGAGGGAGGCCGGGGTCGAGGAGCAGCTCGCGAGCATGGCGAGGGAGCTGGTGCAGGGGCTGTCGAGCGAGTAATGGGACGGTGCGCGCGGGCTTCACCACGGGGCGAGAAGGCGATTGCACGTAGAAGTCGTCTTGCCGATTAGCAATTTACCGATTTTAATCGATCTTCGTGTTCAAAGCGTGGAAAAGGCTAGATAGAGACTCCCGTTCCAAGGCATGTCCTCACGCCCACTTGATCTCGTCCTCGAGGAAAATGTCCTTTCGCGCCGTGGCGACTTTGTCAAACAGGGACGCCTTGATGACCTTTTTGCCCGGCGACTTTTCCGACGCGCTGTAGATTGGGCTGTGGCAGGTTTGGTTGCAAGTTAGCCACCTTTCCGCGGTGAAGCAGAACCAAGAGTTGTCATGGGACGAATTTCACCTTCCACACTTTTGACAAAAGGTCCGCTGCAGGTCAATGTCGGTAAGCAGCTCCAACAGCGGGCAAAAAGGCGAGGCCATGTACGCACGGTGATTGCGTTGCCCGACTTTGTGTCGGCGTCTTGGTAATTCTTCAAGCAGCCGTCTGCATCTTGGATGTCGACGCCTGTGTCGTCGACGACGTACATGATGGAATACGCTTCCAAGAAATGGTCAGCGTGTCAACACTCAACGGCTTCCAGCATGGACGTAACCGCGAGCGTGAAGTCGGCTTGAGGAATAACTCACGTCCTCCGCCGCGACGACAGTTGAGGCTACACCAAGACGAGTTTAGCATTTTGCGATGAAGGACGGTCGGCTCGAGGGTGGAATGGACTTGCCAGTGACACGCAACAACGCCGGTGGGCTCCGTTGCGAGCTTGACGACCACTGAACCGCAGATGCAGCGTCCGGATTGCGAGGCCATGGCTGTTGGTGAGGAGAGCGGAGAGGTGTCGTCCCTGTCGTGTGTATGCACAGTACGCTCGCCGAGCGAGACGAGAGCCGGCGTTTGAAGATGGAGGAGGAAGAGTCGATGATAAGCTGCTCAAAACGGACTGGCCTTCCCCATGTCTTGCCAGAAGCGGCGATCCGTGACCCCCGGCTCTGTCCAATGCCGAACCGGGAGATTCGTCCACGTGCCGGATACACTGCTGTACTACATGCTGTGCGCACACTTGCAGCAGATATACGGAGTGGACACTGCGGAATAGCAAACATTCGGAAGTGCCAGATTTCTTGGCAACCTCGCGTCACATAGAGTCCATGGGGCACGTGCGATGGACGCCAGAGACCGGGTAGGAATCCAGCTGCAAAGCTTACTCGGCTGTTTGCGGCTTTGCCTTTCGTCTGCTCCGGTAGGCGCCGTTTGAGGCGCTCTCAACGACGCTGAGGCTCTTGGCAGGCATCATACTACAATTCAATCGTTGCTGTCGGGATGGTGGAAGATGGATATTCAGGAGCGGCAATCCGGACCAAGATGTCGGGCAACAAAATGAAGCACATTGACTTTTCCAGCATTCAACACTGAGATGTCAAGGTCACCGCGCAGCTGTAATCGGACGCAGCTTGTTCAATGGGTAGCTTCATCCGTGCATTTGCATAGGAGATTGACCACAGTCCAGGTCAAAGCAACAGTCACAATTTCACTCCAGCACACTTTGCAATCTCGAGTTTCGTCCGATTAAGCATCCGCTTCGTGACGATCAAGTAGAGAATGTTGATACTACCAAAGCTTACACCACTCCGAACAGAATCAGTCGAGATATTGATCTGAAGATGCTTCTACAGTACTCTGCTGTTGGCAGCCTCCAGGCTATGCCTTGGCCCCGTTTGTAGCTTCCTGTAAAGCCTTGTAGTTTCTCGCAATAGCATTGGCCGTGAACTCTTGGCCCGTAACCATGGGATACTTCTTTTGAGGCCCCTGAATCAGAGCATCCGTGCAAGGCTGATTAAAGAAGGCGATGCTGTACCGCTCCTCGTAGTTATCCCCCTCGTCCTCGGGTGACTTGACGCGGTGAAGGGTGCTCTTGAACCGATCGTCGGACCAGCTCATTAGCAGGTCGCCGATATTGCAAACGATACTGTCAGGATCGCATGCCACTTTGGTCCACGCATGCCCCTTGGCCCACTCCGTCACCACCTCTCTGCCCGGGCAAATTTCCAAGCCCGGCTGTCCCTGACGTTGCAAGAGAAGCGTGATGAAGTCCCAGTCGGCGTGGACGCCGCCGCGGTGGTAAACCTTTCCCGCAGTCTCCTTGGGCACTTCAAAGTAGTGAAGCAGCCGCATGACTGTTTGGCAGTTGGGTCGCGAGACGTCGTGCGCTTCTACAAAGTAGCCGTCCGGAAACCCGAGACCCCGGGCAACGCAAATCATCAGTTTCTCGGAAACGGCTTGCAGACGATGCATGAATGCCAGGGAGCTCTGCTTGAATCCAGGCAAGTGCTCGTCGCTAATCCACCGATCCCCCATGTTCTCGCCAAACTGCAGCTGGTATGACTCCTTCTCATCGGGGACTCCAGTCGAGGGCCGAACCTGGGATCTACACTCGTACCCGGCGTTCAATGGCGTGAGTGCCACCGTCTGCTTGACATTCTGAGGAAGCTCAAAGAATGACTTGGAGAGACTGAACGCCGCGTCAAGTTCTTCTCTCGAGATTCCATGGTCAATAATGGCGAAGAATCCGACATTCTCCGCAGCCTCGCATAATTGCCGCGTAATCTCATCCTTGCGCTTGTCAAAATCTGCGAGCGAAATCTTTCAAGAGTTTAGGCGCGAGCTTGTTTGCAGTTGGTTATCCTTCACACTCACTTGGGGAATTGGACGATCGACATATTTGGTCATTGTCACCGATATTGGCTTGTCACGATGAATGGGCGTGCCGAGATACAGGTTCAGACGAAGGCTAGGAAGCCGAATCAACAGCGGGATGGGCTTCAGTTGAATGGCACGAATGTCGATGGAAGGCAAGCGACCAGTGACGGCGGTTACTCGGAAAGCGCTGAAGAAGTCAAGACATTATGGCAGATATCTCTGAGAGCTCCCTTTACATCCGGTGCAGGCTCCCCAGACCTGCTGATGTCGGACCCTGCCACGCAGTGCTTGAGTCTGGCGACCCAATCACAACCGGCGCAGAATCTTACCTGCTTCACTAGAGCCTGGTCGCGCTGATACACATGCTTATTGGGACAACGTGCGGGATTTCTGATGCTTGGCAAACTGGCCGACCGCGATTGGAGAAACCGTGCAAAGATTCGACTCGAGAGGTAAGGGTTGAATCACTCTTCTGGCTTCAATGATGTCCAAGGTCAAGAGGCTTACGTTTCATCTACTGGGGGAAATGCATGACATTGCCTTGACAAGCGGGCGCGATGGTTGCTTACATGTATATGGAATCAAGAAATCGATTCAACTTCAGAGTTCCAAACCTGTCTTTCCATTTTATGCACCGCCTTTCACGACCCAGATTTTCGTAGAGCTGGAGGACAACTTGTCGTCTTGCACTCGGCGTAAAGTCAATATGAGTGCACGATGCGGCATCTCTGTGCTTCATAGGCTCGTAGCTACATATCCTTTGGTCAAGAACATGAAGACTGTGAATCCAATCGCCCAGACATGACTCTGTAAACTAACAGGCACAGATGGAGTGATCGATGCCGATCCCCGATGCCGACTCCAGATTCCCGATGTCGACTCCAGATTCCCAATGCCGATTCCAAATCCCCACTACGCGTCTCCCCCAATGACGAGAAGGGGAGTGCGCCGACCTTCTTTATGCCGGTCAATCCCTCAATGGAAAGGGCGCGGCCCTTGTTCCCCAAGCCGCATAACAGGGTTCATCTGAGCACAGGGCTCTTCTTTGGTACAGAGGACCCTCTCGAGTTCAAAGGCCATTGACTCGACTGAACACTCATGCAAGAAACCCCCAAGATTACAGTCAAGGAATCTCTTTTTCAGATCGTCGATTGAAAAAACTCAGCCCCCCTGCCTGAAGAAGTTCTGCGCCAACCTACGCGTCGTTTTATTGGACTTGACCAATTTTCACAGATCGCAAAGATCTAGAGTCTTTCAACTCCATTGAGATAAGGAACTCGGAATGACTGAAGACTGAGCTGCCACAAAGTCGAATTTGACCGAAAAGCCATGCTTCGTCACCTTTCACCACGTAGACTACACGTAGGTGACAGCCCGTTTCCCTGATTCATCCGGTCAATGCCCAGCACGTGGTAGGCTCGAGGACCCTCAGCGGGAGCGCTTAGGCTCAGGGGGTGGCGAAAGATTGAATCATGTCGCCAAGACGGCCAGCGCGCAACTTATTCAATCAAGCGCGTCCGCCGAGCTTTTCAACAACCGGCATTGGAGACCGCCGATCGCCGATCCCATCGGCTGCAACACTGCCCGATACATCGGACCCGTTGGAACCGGAAACATCCAGGGGCTCGGAGGAAGACGTGATACCGTTGGTCCCAGTAAAAGTCCTCAGAGACACTGAAGCAACGCGCACGTATTTGTTGAACAAGAGTCAACGTGAACAACATTGTTTCGAGTCCAGATTCTGTACGGGTAGTAATGCCATCATCCGTTCTTCGAGACAAAAGTCTCAGACATATGTTTCGTTCAATGTATGTCGGCCCACTCGCTGACATTTTTTTCGTTATGAGAAGCCCGTGCGATTGCGGGATTAGAATATTATCAAATTTTCAGACATGTTATCGACGTCGAAAGTATGGGAAGTCCTGATTGTGCCTCCTCGAACATTGCCCGTGCTCGTTAGTCGAAATAATTCGAATCAATTATGACTGTCTATCGCTGCGTACGTAATTCCGCTATTCAAGTCCTCGATATGGATGTAAAGTGAAAATGGCTCTTTGGCCACGGGAGTTAGCTGCATATAGTATTGCGACTCCGAGAGTGCCTTTCGCGTGTCATGTAACGTTCCTCTATCCTTGACCAACTTCGCTGTGTCCTCTCTTGTCTTTGGGTCTGCTACAACGGACCTTGGGTTATGTCGTCACTCTGTCCGTCGTAGCACCAAACATAATGAGCTGAGCCATTACTCAAGTATGCTCGGACCGAAGATTGGCTGCTACGAAACATGAATTGCAACGTTGTCACATCCAGCATATCCACATCAGATGTTCGTAGTATCGTACATACAGCTCGGCCCTGACCCGGCTGGTAGTGAGTTCGTGTGATTCCATTGCAAAATCTCGGACAGCTAGGACAGGGATTTCTCGTCTCGTAGTGTATTCTTTTTTTGACTTTGCCTCGGCCTTCTATGCTCTAGTAAGTAGGATGCTAGATGATGGTTTTTGATTTGTGCCCCTACGCGCGTATTGATGTATTGCGCCCTGCTTCACTTTGCGGCTTTAATTCAATTACGGCAGCCTGCAGCTGGCGGCCGGGAACTTTGCGGCATCGGAGCTCTGCCCTACTCAAGCCACACTTGACCCACTTTTGGTGGTTGATTAGCGGGAGGAGGTGGTTTGTTAACCACCCCCTTAATCAAAGAGGGTGCCGATGGAAGCTAAACATCTCGTTGCTGTCCATCGCTTTTGCCAACTTCCGCTCGAAGGTCTCATCCGAATTCCTTTAATCAAATCGATATTGATGCGTCGCCTGCATGCGTGTACTGACTCTGTGTCGGTTCCGTACGCGAGGCTGAGAGGCTGAGGCTGAGTCGTGCCGGTAGAGTGGCAAATGAGGTGGCCCACACGAGGCGGACATTTTACGGGAATTAATGGGCGATCAATCATTTGACAAGTGGCAGAGGTCTTGGTGATTCATGCCCCGAGGCTCAGGGCCACACCGGTCCGAACTACTCGCAAAAGTCCAGTTCCAGCATCATGGCATGAACGAGCATCTCGGGGTCCGTCTCGGGGTTCCCCATCTACGTCATTATCGTGGAGCAGTTTCACCCCGAAAGTATCCACCAGAGATTCAATTATTCATGTTCATTGGCTGCCGTTTCCCAAAATGGCTATTCATGAACGCCGTCTTCCGCTTTCGACTCTTGAGATTCTATTTTGGTGATGAACTGCATGAAAGACTCACACCAACCACTTGCTGTGAAGTTCTTGGGAGAGGTAGACTCAACTTGATGTTCGTAACTTCAGAACCCAATTCGCAACTGTAGACATCACCAACCAGTTATCCTCTTTCACCAACCGATTTGTAACGCAGCCCGCGAGAGCTAGACTAGGGTGATGCGGCCAGTGCTGAAAAGCCTAGCTTCCCGAAAGCCGAAACGCCGGCCTTCTTGGCGTTGACGCTCTCAAAAGGCTCACCACAGTTTCCCCAAGGCGAAGACCATTCAGCCAACGTGATCGAACTTACAATCAGGCTCTTGGTAGTTGGTAGTTTACTAGTTATTCCATTGTTTTGACAGACTCAAATCATGCCCGTGTCTGCCCATGTTGCGCTCAGGCGTCCGTATCCGAAACGAACAATGCTGCCGCGTGCGACTCAACACCTTCAGCCTCGCACCCGGCGAGGCGGGAGCTAGCCAGCGATAGCTGAATCCCGCGGCGTGCGAGTCGCGGATCGAGATCAGATCATTGGGGCCGGCGCGGGATGCAAAGGCGAGGATCCCTGGCCGCGAGACACGGCTGCCCTCGCGAGGCTCGACGGACTCTACGCGCAAGATGCTCCCGTCGTGGCGCCCTTACTCGTGGCGCGCAGAACCAGCCTGACCCACGGTGGGCAAACAGTAGAGAGTCCCGTCGTTTCGGCCTCGCTCCAGTCCATTGGCCCTGTCGAGTAACGGGGAGGGATGGGGCCGTCAGGCTGTCACGGCGAATGATGACATCCCTCGGCATGACAGCCCATCTTGGCTGACATGAGGCGTCTCGCCTCGCCTGTCTAATTGGATCCAGCCATAGATATTATGAACCATATGTCCCGTCAAGGCTGTTGAACATGATCGATTTCCCCAATTTTTCCGCAAGTCCACCTCACAGCCTTACCTTCCAGCAGCGACTCCTTGCTCAACTAACGTAGCCTGCTTTCCGGAAAACTGGCTCTCATGCAAGCCTTTTTGATGGAGACGTCCTCTGCTCCTTAGCTTTTCTTTCCCCGGGCCATGCCATATATACCCTTTCCCCAGCCTTTGCAGCCTTTCCTCCCTTTGATCTTTGTTTAGAACTCTGGTGCGATTTTTGGAGCCATTCTTGCCGGATACTCGACCTGCTCGTCCTCTTGTTCCGACATTGGACAAGAGTGTCCGCACAATGGTTGCTCCTCGTTCTCAACCGTCGCGCTCCATATTGGAATCGCGGGCGACTAGCAAAGGAACCTACTATTTCGTCCCGAGCGAGACAAGGAACAATCTTATCGTCATCATTGGCGAGTTCAGTGGCACATTCATGTTCCTTCTCTTGTCCTTTATCGGAGCACAAGCAGCCATCATCACCAACAACCCTTCCAACACCAAAGCTCCCCTTGCACCCGCCAGCATCCTCTTCATCGCCGTTGCTTTCGGCGTCTCCCTCACCGTCAATGTCTGGATATTCTTCCGTGTCAGTGGAGGCATGTTCAATCCTGCCGTAAGTCTCCAATGATTAACTACACATCTCTTTACCCTCTAACTGAGCAATCTCCAGGTCACGCTCGGTCTCGTTCTCGTCGGCGCTGTCCCACCACTTCGAGGTCTCTTGATTTTCCCAGCTCAATTAGCGGCCGGCATAGCAGCATCAGCAATAGTCTTCGTCCTTCTTCCCGGCGACTTGAGCGTAGGCAGCGCGCTTGGAAGCGATACGAATGTAGCACAGGGTCTCTTCATAGAGATGTTTCTGACAGCACAGTTGGTCTTGACTGTATACTTCTTGGCCGTCGAAAAGCATCGTGCTACGTATATCGCACCTATCGGGATCGGCGCTTCCGTCGTTGTCGCACATTTGGCCGGCATCAACTTTACCGGCTGCTCAATCAACCCCGCAAGAACACTCGGGCCTGCCGTCTTTGTGGGCTTTCCCAACTATCACTGGATCTACTGGATAGGTCCATTTCTGGGTGCCCTTCTCGCATGGATCGTCTACTCGCTTCTTAAGTGGCTGGATTACAAGACAGCCAACCCAGGACAGGACGCAGATGATATCGAAGCAGGCTTCCGCGATATCGTCCCGCCAATGATGAGCGGATCAAGAGGACTCTGGACAAGCGATGGCCTTGTCAAATCGAGCAACGAACACTTTACAATGAAGGATCACAACAGCAGACCAAGCACACGAGATCGTATCCGTCGAACGTTGGGCACGCCCACGTCGCCTTACCTCAATGTGCGTTTTTCATGGAATAAGGAGTAAATTCATGTATACATGCTTATCATTTCTGTACAATAGTCATTCAAATAATTTCAACACGATATCCAAGAACATGTTATTTCTTGCCTAGACTTTTCCCAGTCCCATCCGATGGATTGGTTCATGCTGGTTAATGGAACAGAAATCTTGTGGCACCAGGGATCCTCTGCCATAATCCAGGCAGAAATAAATACAGGTCAAACCAACATAATGAATAATTACCGGGTTTGTTTGTCGTCGATTCATTACTGGACTGTCAAAAAGTTGGACTTGCTCCAGACATGATCTGCGAAGAGAAAGAAACTAAACTTCATCCAAACGTCGCACGTCCAATCCTCGTGCATCGCGAGTGTCTGTACAAGTCCCCAACTATTGCTATAATCCAATACTTAGAGTGACACGTTAAATAAGTCACGACTTGCGGTTATGTGAATGTTACATCTAAAAGAATGCCTTCTAAAATTGAGCCATCGAGGAAGCTGGGATAACTCGTAAACCAATCCGTACACTCCTGGTCAACGGATTGGCCCTGTTTGTTTTGGTATCTACTTGTATCACTTTACACTTTAAGAACGAATGAGGCCACTTCTAGCAGGAATGCTCAAGCAGGAAGTTTAGAGAATCGAGCCATAAACTGATGGTCGCAACATTTTCGGCCTTGTAAGAGTCGAGATGCGTCAGCTTTACCCACCACGATCTGCAAAAGCCCAAAATCAAACCGCGACTACACCTATCATCGGCACATGTATTGCCTGAAGCGTGATGGATAAGACGCGTTAGAGTGAACACCTCGTCTAATGAATGGAAGCTGGGGATAAAGCGGACGGACGGACGAGCTTAGAGTGGTACGAACCGTCTTGCATGTACGTGAGCAATTGAAGGTGTAGAAAAGCGCAGGTCCAGTCTTGCCATACATGTGTTCTACCGAGCCCTGGCCACTTCGCCCCGTAAAGTTGAACATGGCTCAATCTTCCTGGCTCGCCTAATATTCCATGGGCCAAGAGTAAGGAGCAGGGCGCGAGCAATGGTCCCTAAGTTGCCAGAGTATTCGAAGTTTCCGCGTTAACCTCAACTCAAGCTGCTATTTCTTTCGAGCTTCTAGGTGCGGATTGGGACCAAGGACGTAGGTATCGCCGTCGAGACTTTTCCAAACTCGTTGAGCACGATGTTTTTGACCACCTCGCTATTGAATTCGCGGTACATCTGGGCTATCAGCTCTTGTTTCTCGCTCTCCGATAGGTCAGGCCGATTATTCTTCAAATGATCAAGAGCTGCAGCATAGGTTTGGTCCGCTTTAGCCTGCCTCTGAAGAGAGGGAATCCGTCTAGTATGCTCTCCCCTCGTCCGACTCCGTCCAACACCTCGCCGAAATTTAAATTTATGGGACTCAAAGCGCGACGCCTGTTGTGGGAGCCAAGCCGGGCTGTAAGTGTTTTGCCTGATAGCCCACCTTGATTCTGGACCCCTTGGTTCATGTTGTGACGGCAGGCTCGCTCCCATCCATCACTGGTAGTCTACTAGAGCCCGTGCTTTTCCCTACTTCGGGAGCTTGCTGCGACGCATTATCCGGAGATAATCTGTTCGTTGCGCCCTGGCTTTGGCTAGCGACAGCCACATGCAATAGGGCCAAGGGAGCGTGGATTAGGACTATGAGCAATAACGCGCTCAGTCGGGAACACATTTTCACCATATTAGTTTCTTGGATTCTCGTTCTTTCTTGATACAATGAGCCTGAGATTCTGGAAGCTCCGTTTAAGTCGGGGTGAGCAATTTTAGTCGCGGGAAGTTGAAGTAGACGGGCTCTATCGCCAAGTCCTGCTTGGGCTTCGAAGTATTATTGAGATGAAGCAGAGAGCGAACCGTAAGCCTCAGGCCTGGCAATGAATGAAGTAAGGGAGGATTGCTCATTCTCAGTTGATGGATGCAAAGACGGATATTTAAGATACGTCTATGTGAGCTCCTTGATATCACATCCGACGAATTGATCTGTGAAGGCTTCCGACTCAAGTTACCTATCCTCGAACTGCCACAGTACGCTAAGATCTATCGTTTGGATTTTATCAAATAAGTTGAACACGCATAGTCGGCCGATGTGGAAGTGCCAGGCCGCCACACTGTCACATCAACGGGGCAAGAAACATGCGAATGACATGTTGCTGTCTGGAACTTGAAAGGTTTGATCCGTTATCATGGTTGAGGAGGTACGCTGACTGATGGACGCGGTCATTGCGCATCTTCGAGTAAGGTTGTCAGAGCCCCGGACTTCAATCTGATAGGCCGGCTAAACGCCCTTGGTGTCGTTGATCCTCTAGAAATAACATGAGCTATAGATGCGTTATGCGTTTATGGTTTACTTTCCCCTATGAAAACACGCATCAGGGGATCTTCCTAAACGTTGGCCTGTCGAAAGGTAGTTGCTGGAGTGTATCCCATCGACATATATACTATATGCCACGTTATGCGATGAGGCAAAATGAGATCTGGATGCTTACATTGAGCCCAAGGAGATCATCCTTATTCGGTGAATACGTTTAGTGACTGTGGATTATCACACTACCGGTATCACGGTAAGCTTCACGTCTCTATATAGCAGACAAAGTCGTGATACTATTTCAGGGTCTTTAACGGGAGATTGATCTATTCGTCTCTTCAAATCATTAGCGCCTTTTCTATTTACACTGCTCAAGGCGTCAGGGCTCAGGAGCCTTAGTAGAGGAGCCCGTCCGCTCTCCGTTAATTAAGCTAGCAAGAGGCAGATGCTTATTCACGTTACTTTCAATTATTTTTGCTCTACTTTGTAGCCATACAACTCTATTGTAGGCTATCTGCGGGAAGCCGTGTGTCGTCGAGACGTAGCCTGGTTACATGTATTCTATATGATCATACGCTGCAGTACGGATGCTGGCTTCATGTTTCTTTCGACGTAATTCGCGTGTTCTGATATCCTCGCGCGGCGAGAGCTGACTTACGGTGCTGGCCTTTTAGTCAACAGAGCCTGCGAGAGACCGAACACAGTTTCACCGCGTGGTCTGCCTGACATCGTTGAGCACATGTGCACCCTCCCTTGTAGAACAAAAGTCCCGTTCATAACCTAGCCTGACTTGTAATGTTGGGTATTAATAAATGATTACAGTAAAGCGTTTCTGTGTCCCTGTGGCAAGCCGCAAGGACCAAGTTGAGTCTATTAGCAGTTGAGCTGTGGCAAGCCTTCGTGAAGACAATTCGGTCAAATGGGGATTAGGCGGAAATTATAAAAGACAAGAAAGTAAGTCATTAGCTGAACAATGTCTGGCCCAACGCGACCAGACGCCAAATGCGCACGACGTGGTATTATAATCAGTGTGGCTAACAATCAAGCTTAAACTTGTCAAGCTTCAATCGAGTCTAGTATCTTGTCAAGTCAGGTTCTCAAGTCAAGTTTGAAGCCGTCTCTCAATCAGTCAAGTTTGAGATGTGTCAAGTCTTCAAGTACTTGACCCTCATCGTTGAGCAGATATTTACATAGGCTTTTCCCCGTCATCTGCTTGCCAATACGCACAAATTCTAGGGTAAGCTCGGGGCCTGCGAGGTGGGGCGCGGAAGTTGAGTCGAGACGAGTCCCCTACCCACCTAAATGCCCTTAGGGTTCCGGCGGTTGAGACACAATCGGAGGTACGGTAGCTAGCCGATCGTCTAGGCCTTTTAGGGAAGTAGCCCCTCCGGTCGACACGAGTTCATTCATTCATTCAAATCCCAGCAGACCCATCAAATACTCGCACAAACGCGTCGATCTGACGCGTCGTTATGACTCTACACGCGTTTTGGGGTCCGAAACGGCCACTAAGCACCCAAAGCTCATGCGTTCTTCCCTCCGAGAGGCAGTCTATCAATCTCATTGAGCCGCTATCTTCTTCGGTCGAGCAAGCATCTGATTCAGAGCAAGCAGTCCTGCATCAATCTGTATGTCCTCCGCACTCTCTCTCGTTTCCGATTGACTGGGGCATGCTTCGACGGCACGACGGCACTGTTCTCAAGGGCATCCAATACCGCATCAGGGACAAAAGGACAGTGGGCGGACGCGTCAAGGTCTCATGGATTTATTCGTATGGAGCCGAGCTCGAACATAGCAATGACAAATATTTCCTCTGCGCCGAATGTCACATCAAGAAGCGGTACTTCAGCCAGCTTTTTGCGGCAGAATCGACGACAGCGGCAATCCAGCATCTGGTAGAATTCCACAAGGTCAAGAGGCCTTCAGTCGCGGCCAACGAAGATGACGGCATCGAACCCAGCAGCCCTGCCGAAGCCTTCCAGCTCGTGATGGCATTCAACGAGGACGAATACAAACAGAAGCTCATTGACTGGGTAATTCAGCTACGCCTCAGCTACCGAGAGGTCACGGACGAGGCAACCGTTGAGCTGCTCACGTACGGGAAGCCTTCGCTCGCACGCCTGCTGCCATCGCACCATTCGACGCTTTCGCAGTGGGTTAGAAGTTCCCTGGAGGCACGCTTGCCGCTGGTCATTGGACTGGTGCAGTCTGCACTCAGCAACATCAACCTGTCGATCGATGGGTGGCGTGCCCATAATCGCCGAGAATACGTCGCTGTTTGCGGACACTTCGTCGACGGCAACGGTCACCCTCGAACACTCCTCCTCGGCTTTCCGCGACGACGCGGCGGCCATACCGGCGACGACCTAGCCGCGCTGGTGAAGCCAGTAATTCTGCAGTACAGCATCGGTGAGAAGCTCGGTTCCTTTGTCATGGACAACGCTGCAGATAACGGCAAGTGTCTCGAAGCGTTGCAGCGTTCTTTCGTCTCGATCGATCCAGAAGCGGACCGCATTCGCTGTATCGGTCACATCATAAATCTTGTCGTCAAGGCCCTTTTGTTTGGCGAAGGTGTCAGTGCCTGGGAGAAGAGAGTTCTTGAGGCTTCAGAGGAGCAGCGCACGGCTCTTTGGAGCGTGAAAGGTGTAGTTGGAAAGATGCACAACTTCATTAGCTACATCAACCGCAACGATGCGCGTCGTGAGGTTTTGAGGGCTCGCATGCGCGTCACGAAGACAAGCGATGGTAAGCTCTTCGTCGGCGTGCTCCTCAAAGACGGTGGCATTCGATGGAACGCAACATACTATATGATCGAGCGTGCTCTCAAGTGTCGCCCTGCCATTGATCTCTACCAGGCGCAGTGGAAGTCCCCGGATAAAGACGACAAGCACAGGAATGACTTCCTCACCGAGGCCGACTGGCACGAGCTTGAGCTCTTCTACACACTCTTGCAGCCCTTTGAGCGACTCACGAAGCGACTGCAAGGCCGAGCGGACGGCGAAGGTAACGAGGGTGGCCAAGGCTCGGTATGGCAAGTGCTCTATGCCATGGACTTCCTGCTCACTAAGCTTGAGAGTGTCAAGGAAGAGATCGACAACGTGACTGTCGGAAGCGATGGCGCTCTTCCTCCGCATTACTCTCGCGGCGTGTTGGCTGCATGGTCAAAGATTAACACCTACTACGAGCTTACGGACCAGTCGCCGATCTATCGCATGGCCATCGCCCTCCATCCCGCCTATCAATTTGAGTATTTCAGGGAGAAGTGGTGGAGACGAGAAGAATGGATAAAGACGGCAGAGAAAGAGCTTACTGCATACTATGATCGCTTTGCTGCCATCACGGTGGCTACTGAGCACGTTGACCAAGGAGAGACCTCACGTTCTTCTTCGCCGACGCTCGATGACGAATTCGATGCGTGGGGCCATACAACAGATCGACCACACCGTGGCAAAAGGAGGAAGGTTGAGACCGAGTGGGAGATGTGGATGAAGCAGGTACCCTCCAGGGAGGACATGAACGTCAAGAACCCCCTAGCGTGGTGGGTGGAACGACGCCATGTTTGGCCTGTTCTCAGTAAACTTGCTCTCAATATCTTCAGCACGCCAGCGATGAGTGCCGAGCCGGAGCGGGTATTTTCGGATGGCAGTGAGCTCATCACCGATAAGCGCAACGGTCTCGGCGATGACACAGTGGAAGCTGAGATGATACAGAAGAATTGGATTACCACGGGGATCTTTCGTGGGGTTGCCACACCGCGAGATCTATACAAATTACCCGATCAGGCATAGTTTAACAAGAACTTGACAAGCCGTCAATCGAAACGACTGCGTAGTCAAGTCAAGCTTCAATCGAGTTGAGGTACCTTTCAATCAATCGAGTTTGAAGGCCGAAATTGAACTTGACTGATTGTTAGCCACACTGATTATAATACTACTTTAGCTGCTTCAGAAATTCCATGCTATATTTATCAAAAACATCTCATTTTACGTTACAGAACGCTGCACGTGATGAAAGCCATGTGTCTGGTTTACTTCGCTGGGGCTAAGCCATCATGATCACCCGTTACTCGGGACAGCTCTGTGCTGCGGTAGAGTGAGGCCCATAAATATGTTCAGTCTCCAGACAATGCAACTTTGAGTATTTTCTTACATTTGAAGCCAATCACTTGATCTCAGGTGAACCGTGTCACAGCCGAAGCAAGATATGCGTAGACCGCGAGTCCGATTGGCATGGACATACTGGCTTTACATCTGAATCCAGTCACATCACAACGATGGCGTCCATCAGCTGACCCTAAACGAATCAATAATTCGAGAGCGATCTATTTAGGTTGGATATGTGGCGCCCTCGAGGTTGGAGTTTACGCCGTGACTTCAGAAGAGACATGATAAATTCACGTCAAAGACGACTAAGACTGCACTCAAGTCCACGATTCGCACGTATCCAGGCAATAGGGTGTTTCTGTCTCCAAGAGGCCCTCGTTTGCCTTGCCTATTCGTTGGTATAGCTTCAACCAGACGTGAATACTCGACCCCTGCGAGTGGAGGAGCAGCCGTTTCATCATCGATCGCGTGCGAACCACGTTTCAGCCACGCTGACCCTTGATGTCTAGCGACCCTATCGTAACAAGTCGCTGAACATCTGGGCTGTACACGTCACCTTAGCTATACCATCATCTCGACTGCGCATCCTCTATCAATCTCTCTGGAGTTTGATTCTGTTGCTCTGCTACGCGATGGAGGCTAGGACAAGTCAGGCACGCCTGTCAAGTTGCCCGAGGATGCATCCAGCTTCCAGCTGCAATCATCATAGACTTACCTTGACAAAGGATACGCGAATTGGCTACTACGAATCTGTTTGACGTGGGCCCGACTTATCATCGTAGTGGCCCTTGTAAGTGAGTGTACGCCGACGGTTTCAATTGTCATGGAACACAACCACGTACGGCGGTTTGGTGGTCACGAGGCAATATTGAAGTCAATGTTTTCTAGTTGAATGTAATCATACTGCGAGTGAATCCGAATCACCGGCCCCCAATTGTCTTGGATTAAGGTTTTGCGCAGCACTCGTCTCATTCGTGGCTTGTAGGATTCCTGCAGTCATCTTGGCAACTCTCAAACGTCAGCTATGTGATATCAATTGATGCCAAAGGTCTTGTCGGGTCGCATTGAGACGCCTTACTGCGACCCTCTTCGTCCCTGACGGCACCAATCGGAGAATCAACACCTCATTAACATGCTATTCACTCGCATGCCTTGCGAGGTGGCATCTTGAATTCTCGATCATGGCTAAAGACATGTCATTGGCTAAGCAAACACATGTAGACAATCACCAGGTCCGACGACCCGATCACCGAGCAATTCACAACGGGTGATACGAAGCGAGACGGTCTCGAGAGTTTTCCCAAAGTCAAGAAGCTCAACGCTTGTGTGCCTCGGCGCATGTGAGCATCAGATGTGAGAAAGAATTTGCGAGTTGGCATGGCCTACCGTTGACAAAGATGCAAACGGGGTTTAGCACCAGGCAAGACGCATCCATGAAGACAGGCCGTTTGGGTGTACATTTTGCCCAGGGACGGACGACGATCCGATGGAGATTTCGCTACATCTCGACCCGAAAGCCGCCCAGCCTGCATGAACCCTGGTCCGTGACAGGCATTCTCGAGCTCCGTCGACGCACTCTTTACGTACCTGACGTACATTAAGCCGAGGGCCCGGACCGAGCATGTCAGGGGTTCGTCGTCGGGCGAGCTGTGAGCCAACGTCAGCTCGAGGCCAGCAAGGCTTCTTGAGCCATTTGGAGTCGAGAAACGCGGCGATTCCTCCTGCGAAGAACCGGTATTTCGTGAACCACTGACCAATGAAGCCAAAGACGTTAGTCAAAGATATTCGCCCTATTATTCATTCGCCTGCAGCTGCAGCAGGTTTTGGTAGATTTGTTGAACCCGTCTTACATTATTTTTAGAGACGACGGGTAAAAATCCACTTCTGATGTCTGCGACGGCCCGGCTGCTCCGTCCCCTGCTCGCGCGGCAAACATCACCCAGCGAATTCAACCACCGTGGCAAGCCGATGTGTTACGCTACGAAATAAGCTTACATCCCGTAGTGGCTTCTTCGCGGTGGAGCGGACGGCCGGCGCCGAGGCGCACAGAGTAAGACCGACTAGCCCCCCGGGCTGATGGCTGTCCCGTCTCTCTCGTGGAGCAGGCGGGAAGCTGACCATTGGGCCTTGGCTCGAGCTGTCTCCAGGGGGCCATGCTATTCGAGCCATCTAGAAGTCGACCAGTCCTGCAGCCGCGGCTCGTATCCCCGGGGTGTACTGTATGTTCAGGATAGGGTCTGCATGTCCGCTGCGAACCCTGCTGCGCGAATCGGATTTGTGGTCTCTTGATCGCCCGGTGCTGGAATGATCGCAGGCCCCTGGTGTCTAAGAACAAGGCCACTCGCAGCTGAAGAGATTCCCAGGGTCTGGAATATAAAGACCTGTCGTCCGGGCCAAAGCAATTCTGGATGTCCAGCAGATTCTCTTGCATCATCTACAAAAATCTACAGACATCTACAAAAATCATTAATCATGCTCGCTCGCGCCATCTTCGCCATCACGGCCCTTGGCCTCGCCAGTCTCGGTGCGGCTTCGCCTGCCGAGCAGGTCGAAGCAGTCGAAGAAAATGGCCGTCCTTGCGGCCTCAAGATTGCTCCCTGCCCCGACACTGACTTCTGCCGGCCCGTCAACCCTCGCTGCACCGACCTCAACCGTTGCCGAGGCGTCTGCACCAGGAAGCCAAAGAGACCATATCCTCCTCAGGGCGACTACAAATCTTGCGGTGGCTTCCGCGCCACGCCAGTGACATGCGACGCCGGCTCGACCTGCCGGGACGACCCTCGCAAGGGCGGCTGCGGCATGGCCTGTGACGCCCCCGGCATCTGCATCCCCGACAACGCTCCCAAGTGCGCCGGCTTCGCCGGCTTCCAGTGCCCCCAGGGACTCACCTGCTACGACCTGCCCGGCGATGGCTGCGATCCCAAGAACGGTGGCGCCGACTGCATCGGCGTCTGTCTGCGCTCATAGAGACCACGGGGGTCCATGAGCGCAACGTCTTGAGGGACAACATTCCTTACTCGACATCAACAAAATAGGCGAGCTAAAAAGCGCATGGGGTCTGCCTTGTGCGACGGGCTGACGAGACACATGCACGAAACACATTCTAGCTTAGGTAGTCTTGGCAGGATAATGAAGACTGATTATTCTCATAATCACGCTGATGCTGCGGTATATGGAGTGCCGTATGGCTCCAGCTTCATGCCCTCAATGTCGACGTAGCCGTACTTTGATCCATCTGCGTTGTCGGTTATACCCTCGGTCCACTTCTTCATCGACTGGTCAAAGACCTTCTTGTGTTCTTCATTGCTCAGGTCAATTGGCTCCTTGTTTCTCCCCACGGCGCGCATCCTATTGTTTGTCTCAGTTAACGTCCTAGCAACTCGAGCGACGCGCCGGCATGACCATCCGAAACATCCGCACAGCGTCAGGGAGGAAATCTACTCACTGAGTCCCGGCAGCTATCGTCGTCAGGCCAAAGTTCTCTTCGTCCAGGAGCGTGACAATCGCGCTGTCGATCTTGCCGTCGAGAATCTTTTGACCAAAGTCAAACTCGTTGCACGTCGGGCGGGCCAATCCGACACCCTGCACCGTGTCGAGGGCCTTGACCATGCCCTGGGCCGTCCTCAGCCCGCCCGTGACGTAGGCCTTTGTCCTTTTCAGCTCAGGAATCACGAGGTCTGCGAACTCGAGGAAGAAGGCCTCGCGCTTGCGCGTTGAGTCGCGCTTGTGCTTGAAGCCGAATTCCTGGTAGGTGCCGCCAGATAGCTCGACAAAGTCGAACTCGTTCTTTTCCAGCTCGGCGCAGAGGATCTTGCAGTCTTCTGGTGTGAAACCGCCGCTCTGGAACTCGACGCTGTTGACCTTGATGCCCACAATGAATGACGGGTCCTTGACGCGCTCTCGGATGGCGTTCTTGATCTCCAAGATGATTCTCGCGCGGTTCAAGACCGAGCCTCCGTATTGATCAGTCCGTTGATTCGTCGTCGGGGAGAGAAACTGTGCGAGCAAATAGCCACTATACCGGTTGTCAGTACGAATCTCGACAGGTCTACCGCAAGCAGGAGGGCCATTACTGCGCAGCGTGAAGTTCAACACCGTCGTAGCCGGCTTTCTGTAGATAGTCGGCGGCGTGCGCAAACCCCTCAATGACGTTGTCGAAGTCGGCCTTCTCCATCGGCCGCGGCTTGGCGAACTGCAGCCCTAGCAATACCTTGTCCAGCTTGACGTCGCTAGCTGAGATGGGATGCGGTTGAATGCGATCCGGCACCTGCCGGCCGGGATGGCTGACTTGGGCAAGGACGAGGCTGCCGTGCTTCTTGGCCGCCGAGGCCATTTCCTTGAAGGCCTCGAAACGCTCTCCCGAGAATGGTGCTCCTCGGGGGACAATGAGATTCCCCGGGGCCTCGAGCTGATCCGGCTCAATCATGAGGTTGCCTGTGAGAATGACACCGTAGCCGCCTTCTCCCCACCGGCGATAGACATTGATGAGCTCCTTGGAGGGAATTCCGCGCTTATCGAAGTCTTTGGGGTCCCACGAGCACAGCCTCTCCGTCATTGAGGCCTTGAGAAACCGGTTCTTTGCCGTCTTGCCGCTCGCCTCGAACTTGAGCGGCTGGCCGAGCGGCGAAGGATCAGCCTTTTCTGCGGGATGTCTGGTAGGCGCCATGATGCTTGGGTATATGTGCGAGTTGTACTTTATCAGCGATACGGCAATTGAGGTGGGCTCTAAAGATGAGTTCTATCTGCGCAGCAAGTCTTTTATTAGAGAAAGTCGTGCCCAATAGGCCCATGAAACGGCTCGTCTACCAAGGACTGACGGAATTGGTAATCTGCCACTGCATCCGATGCGCCAGGCCTGTGACACTCATGGTCCATGTCCGTGGTAAGGAACTGGGTTGGCGTGGCGTCATTTTTGCCTCGAGGCGGAGCTAAGAAACGGATCCGGCTGGCGGTTCTCTGGTCGCCGCGTCATCCGGACAAGGCCCTGAGGGTCTGCACCATTCAGTCTCCGATGTCATTGGAAGATGGTATCCGAAAGGGCTATTGTCGAAGATGAGTTCCCAAGCCAATCGAGGAAGGACATGACCACAAGCTGGAGTGGCATTGTCGACGAGGTAGTTGACGAAAAGAGCTGTATTCCGACTCACTGGAAGCCGCCCATGCAGTCAGCATTCCGGAAACTCCGCATCGGCCGCTGCTAGTGCCGCCTAGGAGATGGTATTAATGGCGCCTGAAGTTACATTCGCCGTACTGGTTCTAGCTTTCGAGGATTCTCTAGCTTGGGTACCAAGCCTTCTTGGTTATTTCCTGGGCAGGCAACTTGACCAAGGTAAGCACCGACCAAGGTGCCAGGTTCGTGTCCGGGATTTCGACGGGCTTCGGTCCCCACTATCCCGACTCCCCGGTCCGGCCCCGCATCTGTCTACGGGCCGTTCCCGCGAGAGACCGGGTGGGAGGTCCGAGGATTACTAATTGAATCTTGCTCATCTTCCGTCACCGAGCTTTGATGGCCGAGAAACCCCCCGTTTCACAAGGAACATCTTTTGTCAGCAGGGCGCTTGGATAAAGTCCAAGACGGTGACAACCCATGGCACTTGCTCGACCACACAAAGTCACATCTCGCCATCTCCTCGCGTAGTTTCCCACGCCACCGTGCAGCCATGACCAACTTTCGCATCGTCGTGACCTCAGACACCGTCTGTCCGTGGTGCTACGTCGGCCGCCGCCAGCTCCAACAAGCCCAGGCGCTATGGCTCCAGAAACACCCTGACGGCGGCGACACCTTCTCAGTCACGTACGCGCCCTTTCAGCTGAATCCCGCGTGGCCCCGAGGCCCCGGGTCCAGCGTGGACAAGCAGCAGTTTTACCAGCAAAAGTTTGGGCCCGCGAGGACGGAAATGATCCACAAGAGGCTCTCCGCCGTCGGCCAGCAACTCGGCATCGACTTCAAGTATGGCGGTAGGACAGGCAACACGAGAGACTCGCACCGGCTGGTCCAGCTGGCCAAAGGGATGGGGCCCGAAGCCGAGCTCAAGGTCATCGACGGCCTCTTTGCCGCTTACTTTGAAGAGGAAAAGGACATCACCGCGTATGAGACACTGCAAGAAGTTGCGGCTCAAGCCGGTATCGCCGAGAGCACCTTTAAGAAGGCCATTATGGAGAGCGACGAGGGAGGAGCGCAGGTCGACGAGGCCGTGCTGCAAGCGCGGGAGAGCGGCATCACTGGCGTGCCGGATTTCCGCATCCAAGACGCGTTTTCTTTAAACGGGGCCAATGATCCCGCCGCCTTTTTGCAGGTTTTTGAAGAGATCAAGGCTGTCGAGGCCAAGTGAGGCAGGGTGGAGACCAGTTGCTGATGGCTGTATGTCCTGCTGCCTCATATTTCCTCATATTTCCAAACAAAACACACTCTACATAACTAGGGTATCATATTTAGCTAAGACGAATCACCATCTGAATGGAATGCCAGTTCTGTCCGTCGCTCCAAAACCGTGTCCCAAAGCGTTTGGCCCTGGAAGCTGGGAACGTAGAAGAGAATGCCCAACTCCTGGCTGGTCCACCAGCTCGCCCGATCCATATTCCCTGACCCCAGCACCAGATACTCGTCATCCACCATGGTCATCTTGAAGTGACTTACCACTGGCTCATCGTCACGGTCTTTGCGAGACGGGAACGCCTTGAAGTAACGAATCTCCAGCCTTCCGGGCGAGACGGGTTGGGCCTCCAAGTCTGTCGCTTGAGCTCGCGTCTGCAGGACCTTGTACCTCTTGACGAGTTTCTTGATACATCGCGCGGTCGTCGTGCCAGCAGTGACGAGCTGTTCTAACAGCATCATGCCTTTGCTCGTGCGAATCTGGACATCGACTCCGCGATCCAGGGCCTCGAGCAGGGCCTCAACGACGGGCCCGGAAGTGAGATTTGGCGTCAGGATGGTGATTTTCCGCTTCGCATTGGAGAATAGGGTGAGTAATGCGGCATTCAGCGGTGTCATGGGTGGACTGGAATGGCTTAGAAAGGGAAAGAAGCTAAATCGCGGGTTCCGATGGTGCGACGATGGGAGGAGTATCGTTGGGACGTCTTCGCCCCCCTCGAGCTGCAGGGACTGCGAGGCCGACTCCGGATCTGACGGGGCACTTGCTTCGCGTTGAGTGCCTCTCCTTAGCTGCTCATGGTCGCCCTGAGCAGTCGACTCTGCGCCGTGAGCCCAGACTTGTCTATGAAATGCAAGCAAGCTCCGTACAACGTCGCCACGAAGCTCGACACACCCCTCGAACCATCGCTCCCAGCTGACATTACAGCTAGGCACGAAAGCTCGCTCTTCGTCGATGATGACGTACTTGGGATGCATGACGCTCAGGGGGGTAAAGAAGAGGCTCTTGACGGTCAACTCGATGCCCGCTCGTCCGAGGGCGTCGCTGTCGGGAAGACCCAGCTTCTTCCACCTTGACGGCGGGTAGACGCACCCATTGCGGGAGGACGTGTGAAAGAGCTTTTGAAACAGCCCGCTCGAAGAGAAGCCAATGGTGACGCGGAGCACAGGCGCGTCTTGCTCCCGGCCTTGTCGATCAGCCGCGAGCTGCAGGAGAGTGTTCCGGATGGCGTCCAAGGTTGGTGAGGCGGCCCAGTAGCAGGTGACAAAGTGGACGCTACGTCGCGCCGACCTGATTGCCGGGAGTAGAGCGCGGGAGTAGATGGACAAGCCCGTGCCTACGTGTATCGACTCGAGGGTGCTTGTCGTTATGAGGGAGTCCAAGTCGTTGACGTGTTGGTTGGGGAAGTCGTGCGCCTGTTCGGCCCGGCGAGACTCGAGCAGGTCTTTCCATGGCTTGATGAATGATGATGGGAAGGGATTTTGGGATGACATGCCGTTGATATCTGGTGCATCGATGCGAGCGACGAGTCTAGGGCGCGTCTTTTGAAGTTGGAGTGTTGTCGAGGGAGCGCTGTGGACGTGGCGCCGTTGGCGGTTTCTTTAGTCGTGTTTACCCCCAACGTCCCCGTTATAGGCGTATGTATGCATAGGTAGGCTGTAGCTCAAGGCGGCACTCGACGTTGGAACCATGTCTTCAAGGCTACCTTTCTTGTCCAAACACATATTCTGCTGGATATTATCCAATAGCCAGTTCACTGAGCAGAGTCTAAAGAGCAGCATTGATGAGGAGTGATGAGTTCAATTGCAAAACTCAGGTCCGCTATAGGGTAGTGGCTGTTTGAGCATTCATACTTGCATGGTTGGAATCATGAATTAAGGCTTTGAATCCGCTGGTCATCGCCATGGAATCGCGACCCGATGACCTCACATTTGCCGTTGGAGTGAGCTAACAAGCACAACATTTTCGAGGACGACGGTTTGCTTGCCCAGGAGTCGTCGGTTAATGAGCTCTGAGCTCTCCCCACACCGCCCTCGAGCTACCGTGGCAGAATCCCAGAGGGGCTCAATCCCACCACCCCTCCACCCCCCTCCGGACCACACTCAGTTGATCCGCAGTTGCGACATCAGCCTCGGCCGACCCTCCGCTCCCCGTCCCTCCGTCGCCCCGACCTCACCTCATGTCGCGACCATGATCTCCGGCGTCCTCATCTTCAATCAAAAGGGCGAGAACCTCATCTTCCGCGCCTTCCGCAACGACTGCCGGCCGCGCCTCGCCGACGTCTTCCGCATCCAAGTCATCTCCAACGCCCAGGTCCGCTCGCCCATCCTGACGCTCGGCAGCACCACCTTTAGCCATGTCAAGCACGAAAACATATACCTCGTCGCCATCACCAAGAGCAACGCCAATGCCGCCCTCGTCTTCGAGTTCCTCTACCGCCTGATCCAGCTCGGCAAGGGCTACTTTGGCAAGTTTGACGAGGAGGCCGTCAAGAACAACTTTGTCCTCGTCTACGAGCTCCTCGACGGTGCGAACAACCGTGCCTTTCCCAGACTTGTGCTCCTCTGCTGACTACCCCCTCCCAAGAAATCATCGACTTTGGCTACCCTCAAAACACGGAGACCGACACGCTCAAAATGTACATCACCACCGAGGGCGTCAAGTCCGAGTCGCGGCCCGAGGACACGTCCAAAATCACCATGCAGGCCACGGGCGCGCTGTCGTGGCGCAAGGCCGACGTCAAGTACCGCAAGAACGAGGCATTCGTCGATGTCATAGAGGACGTCAACCTGCTCATGTCGGCCACAGGCGCCGTCCTCCGCGCCGACGTCACCGGCCAGATCGTCATGCGCGCCTACCTGTCGGGCACCCCCGAGTGCAAGTTCGGCCTCAACGACCGCCTGCTGCTGGACAGCGACGGCCTGCAGAGCTACCCGAGCGGCAACCGCACCGGCACCAAGGCGACCAAGGCGGCCGCCGGCAGCGTCACGCTCGAGGACTGCCAGTTCCACCAGTGCGTCAAGCTCGGCAAGTTCGAGTCGGATCGCATCATCAGCTTCGTCCCCCCCGACGGCGAGTTCGAGCTCATGCGCTACCGCGCCACGGAGAACGTCAACCTGCCCTTCAAGATCCACGCCATCGTCAACGAGGTCGGCCGCACAAAGGTCGAGTACAGCATCGGCATCAAGGCCAACTTTGGCCCCAAGCTCTTCGCCACAAACGTCGTAGTCCGCATCCCCACGCCCCTCAACACGGCGCGCATCACCGAACGCTGCACCCAGGGCAAGGCAAAGTACGAGCCCAGCGAGAACAACATCGTCTGGAAGATTGGCCGCTTCACCGGCCAGAGCGAGTACGTCTTGAGCGCCGAGGCCATCCTCACCAGCATGACGAACCAGCGCGCTTGGAGCCGCCCGCCCCTCAACCTGAGCTTCAGTCTGCTCATGTTCACGAGCTCGGGCTTGCTCGTGCGATACCTCAAGGTATTCGAAAAGAGCAATTATTCCAGCGTAAAGTGGGTGCGGTACATGACGAGAGCGGGCTCTTATGAGATACGGTAAGGGCACCACGAATTCGTCCTGCCTCGGGCAACATCGCGACTAACAAGAAGCAGATTCTGAGACAGCATCTTGCAAATCGACCATCAGTCATCTTATTCTTTACATTTCATCTCGAATCCGGGAAAAGCATGTTGTGGCGTTTAGGGCACTATTCGGACAGTGCAGTCCCCATTTATCCGGCGTTGAGCTGTTGGCGATTTACAAACACGTCATGTACGGACTAGAGCCTGGCTTCGTATTCAAGACTCGAAGCTTTGTTCAGCAATCGCGGCTGAAAATCTGCGGCGAGCTGGCCCGTATCTTGTACACTCTAGCCTCAAAGGTCGCAACTCTGCCTCGTCAGGCTTTGCAAGGACATGTTCAACTTGGAAGGCAGTGATTCACTCTGCGCACAGGCCACTCCGTGATGCCGATTCTTCCACCCGATCTTGTGCAGTCTCTATTCGGTGACGCACAAAAGCCTGGGCTTTGTGTCACGTCGTCAACTGATTGAGGTCGAGTGACGCTTACGGGGACGCCTGCTCGCAAAAGCAGGATACGCTATACAGTATAGACGTGCGGGTCAACATTTGCTCCCAGCTTAGCCATGGGCCCGAGTGATGCGAGAAGTTTCTCTTTATCGCTCGTCGGCTAAGCTTAATCATGAGCTCGCGTTGGTAACGTGTTTCTTCGTCCAGCATAGAGTCGGTCTGGACAGAAGTGACGGCGCGCTCGCAGTGTTCTGACCTTGGAAGTGACTCGTGATTGCAGAGCAACGTTGTGTGGAGCGCGGTTGGCCCTCGTCGGGTCCACCCCAGTCATCTTGGTGAACCTGTCGTGTTCGCTCTTCATCACTGCAATCGCTGGATCGCCAATCACTGTTCTTGACTGCTGTTGCTGCCCCGTTTCACGATGCCTAGCCGGTTGAGTCCCAAAGCAGGACAGGATGTCATTCATGGCAGTTCAAGTGATTCATGGCAGTTCAAGTGAATCACAGTCAACAGCAAAAGAGCATATAAAGATGCACCTTTTCGCAAGGTCAGAGACGGGATGCCGTGTCCATGTGTCCAAACGCACGAAATTCGTCCAGTTCAAGTCATTCAAGTCAACAGCACACGCCAAACCAGACAATAAAGATAACTGACCTGCCGTTCGAAATGTGCTTGTTGCAAGAACGACAACACGGCTGCGGACACAAGTCCGAAAAGGTCTATCACTGCCTCGAGGCCATTGCAGCGACGGGCCGACGGGTGCTCTGCGATTCGTGCATCGTCGAGGTGCAAGAGACGACCGACAAGTGTCCCGTGCCGAGGTGCGCCTGGCAGAGGCTCGGAGACTACTGGGCCTGCTGCCAATGTCGCCAAGGTCCCAACGACACGGCTTGGTGCGTGACCCTGATAGATGTCTGGGCAGAAGACCCAGAGGCGGGCGATGACGATGTCTTTCAGGAATGCGGCCACATGTGCTGCGTGAGGTGTATCCCGATACGCAAGTCCCCCTCGAGTCGTTGATGTTGCAATCTTGGTGCTGACACGGTGATAGGGCGACCTGCGAATGAGCGTCAGTGATACAACAAGCCGATTTTGCTCGCCGTCGGCGTGTTCCGCGGTGCTGTCGTTTCGCCTTCAGGGGAAGCGGGGCGGATCTGTTGGCTTGGCAGATCATGGTCGCAGCTGTCAGGCAGGTCGGCATCGACATCGAATTGGGAGGATTGCGCCGAGCGCTTCACGACGCCCACGCATCAGGTTTGAAGGCCCAACAAGCGCTGCAGAGCTTACGGTGGAGTTGTGATTGGCAGACGTGGACTTTTTTGCCCGGCGGCCCAACAGCAACAACGTCGTGTAAGCATGCAGGATTTGAAGACCTACGAACATAGTTGAACGGCACCGAGTACGAGCCACGTGCCCAAAGTACCGGCGTCTGCAAGCTTTGATAGGATCACGAATGCGGGAGGGCAGTCGAGAGGTAGGTACGGGATGAGGCATTGGCTGGGTGACACTGCAGCTTTCTGGAGGAGGGCTTTGGTCCAAGGCGATCGGCAGTGCAGGCTGGCAGGCAGGCTGACTTGCTTGCTTCGACTGCTTGCTTGCACGCCTGCTTGCGTGTTGGAGCTTTCATGGCCGAGTGTGCGGGTGCTCGTGGTTTCATGTTGACGCTGCCACCAGACCCCCAGAGTCGCACGACCTGAGCCGAGCTCTGAGGCTGCACCGCGTGTGCTGACCCGCTGACAGGGCCCTGTCAAAAATGGATCGCCTGGGGAGCAGGGGTCAAGGGCTTCAATTCGTAGCCGTCGAGGCCCGCGGCTGAAAGCTCAGGCCGCAAGCGTGAGTGCCTGCAAATTCACTGGTTTGGTCGGCCGGCCAGACGACGAGACTCGGATGAGACGAGGCGAGCCAACCGTTGCAACCCGGCGGTTGTGCTCGAGACTCGGTCGTCGGCGGTCGCGCTCTTATCCCGTGTCGCGACGGCGTGTCACCTTTAATAGGTGGCTACTGAGAGGCGCAACGGAAACAGGGCGCAATGAGGCTGGAGGCGCCCTGAGGCCAAGGATAGAGCCGCAGCAAAGAAAGCGATGAAGCAGTCGATGATTGGCACTACTGCGAATAGTCGGCGGTGAGTGATTGAGCCTAGCTGTGCTTGCTTGCGTGTGTACGTCGTCGTCTCCATGTGACTGGCAGAAGTGCCGGCCCGTCAAGGGGCGAGGCAGAACTGGGGGGCATTTGACACTGGCGGGCGCAAGTCGCACATGGCATCCTTCTCCCGTGCGAGGCCGCGCAGAAGCAAGAGGTGGTGGTGGCCCTGCCCTGGTTGGGTGGTATGGCATGAGCATGGCATGAGCCTGACGATGAGCATGGCGGGCTTGCCGTTTTGACGTTAGTGGACCGATGGCCCCACGGACTAAACGGCGAGGTCGACCGCGGCACATGGCGCCAAATGGGCTAAGCCAGGCTTGTCGTGTTTCGAGGATTGACAGATCTTTTGTTGGGCAAAGGAAGAAAGGGGAGGAGGAGCTTGGGAAGAGGAGGAAGAGGAGGAGGAAGAGGAGGAGGGGCCAACACAGTAAGCATCGTGACCTGGCAATCTGGCCTTGCAACGTGGACGCCACGTGAAGGAAGGAGCACTCGCCAGGTTGCCTTGTACCTAGGCAGGTAGCCTCTGCCACTATCGGCTACGCGGAACATTTGATGCTTGATTGATTGATGCACTGTTGCCATCCAGTGCATGCTCGGCCATGGCGGCAGAGAAGCGAGCCGGAAATAAAGACCGAGATGGGCCTGGGGCACATCTGTGCTTGGCCACGCGTCGGAGCCGTTTTCTGGTCGGGCGTCCGTTCCCCAGGACATTGGATGGTTAATGGGTGTGGCACTTTGCCGAGCGTCAGTGTGTTTGCACGCACTTTGCAGGGCCACCAAGCTTAAATCCGGGGGTCTGGTTCCCTTGCGTTGCCAGAGGAGCCGCGGCCCGGGTGGGGTTCTCCAGCGCCACGCGGTCCAGCTCCCGTTGGGCGTCCACTATTTTGCCCGGGGAGCGGGGGCCCATTACTGAAGATGGGCGCTGTAGATTGCACTTGCTAGGTAATCTTCGGGGAAGGTCTCAATTGATTCAACAGATCAACATCCATTGATCTCAACAAGAACGGCAGGTACTATACTGCGTAAAAGCAGGTGGAAAACATGAAAGGCTGCAAGCACTGCACCGTCAACAAGCGCAAGCATCGTCCGGCAATGGCAAATGGCTTGGTGCATTCGATCGAGCCCTTGCTGTCCATACCACGGCTGCCACACGGCTCCCGCCCGTGCCAACGGCCGTTATTCCACGGCACCCGATGCGTGCCTCTGTGCCTACCTAATGGGGCTCTGGTCTGCGGAGTACTAGCAGCTACTAGCACCAAGAGGCCTGAGCAGTACTAGTACTTTCGGTATTGGCGTATGGGCGCTACAAGCACTGCAGCCCTGTACGGGCCCGGGTAAGCAGCGCAAGTATCGAAAGATGAGGCAATGCTCGCCCCGAAATGCAGCGAACCCGCCATGATTCCACAATAAAGAACGTTTGATGTATCCGTAATGAGGTACCTACATTTTACGACGTATTGCCCTCGAGAGCTTCATCTCCACTCCTCTGACGCCGTTGCCGTTTTCTGCTCTCGCTTCGTCATTCTTCTCCACCCCCATCTCTCGCTCTCTCGCTCCCTCTTCCTCTCCCTCTTTCTCATTTCTCTCTCCTTGCCCTACCCAATAACCAACCTCTCCCCGCCCCCGGTCTGTCGGCTACAGTACGCTCCGCATCAAGATAGTCTCGCCCGGTCCCCTCCCCCCTCCAACCCCATACAGTGCTTTCCTTCGTGGATCGCCCGTGTTGCGTCTAGTGCTCCGGTCTCGTCCATTCCTCTCATCGACAGACAAGAGTTGCCGTCGACTCACGTCCCCCAGCACCATTGCCGACGATCCTGATAGCAGCCAGGCTCCAGACGGATCCACCGCCGCTCTCGAACCCATCCATCATCACCCGACGACTCCCTTTTGATCCTCCTCTCCCCAGGCCGCTATTTCTGCTGTCTATTCTCCGACAGGCCTTTTGTTCAAAAGGCGCCGCGTGCCCACTCACTCTCGCCGCCCTCTCCCGCCCCCCCAGCAATCATGCCCACCTCTCTCGACTCATCAAGACCCATCATGGCTCCATCGGTAAGTGGATGATACCCTCTGCCTGCCCACTCTCCATTTTTGCCCTCGGCCTCGTTCTGCTTGCTCCCCCCTTTCTCCCGTCACGCACATACTTAACCTCACACCCTACCCGCTGTCTCAATCTTCTGGCACCGACCTTACCTCGTCATCCTGTCATTGCAGCCTGCGTGTCTCACCCTCCCTGGACTTTGGTCGGCCCTTATATGCCACCAAAAGGAAGCCAAAACACCCGACTGCTCCCATTAGCTCCAGTAAACCGCCACTCCACCCTTGTGCGTCCTCGTGTGCTCTCAAAATGCCCTGGCCCTGCCCTCTTCTGCCGCTACATCGCCCGACGCCCTTCTCTCCTCTACAACGACAGCCTTGTTGCACAAGCAGCCTGCCGCCGTCATGTCGACCTCAAAGCTGACCATGCATCGTTTCCAGGTGCGAACATCGCTTCGCTTCAGCACCTACAGCATGGCTGCTCCGTCGCTCAGCGCCGCCTCTCAGACGTCCGACTCCGGGCCCCAGGAGTTCCGCGAC
Source organism: Hirsutella minnesotensis 3608 (assembly GCA_000956045.1). Taxonomy (NCBI): domain Eukaryota; kingdom Fungi; phylum Ascomycota; class Sordariomycetes; order Hypocreales; family Ophiocordycipitaceae; genus Hirsutella; species Hirsutella minnesotensis. Next base: position 856,505 of record KQ030508.1, on the reverse strand, counting down.
ATCGCCCTTGGCCTAGATCGCATGGAGAACAAGGCTCTCTCTTCCCAGCGTGTCACGCTCAGCGAGGAGAAGACGGACCGGCTAGGCAAGCTTGCTCTAGGCGCCAAGTTGGAACGCGCTCTCGACCGCCGAATGAGCAGCCAAGATGCCGTTATGCGCCCGCGCACCAAGTCTACCGTCAGCCGCTCCTCCAGCGAGAAGAGCCCCATTTCTGAAAAGGCCATTTGATCTCTCTACCGGCCTTAAATCGAAATCCGACTCACCCGAGCCAAAGTTACGCGTCGGACCCCACGGCAGCTTAAAAGATTAAAGACGATTTTCTCTCCTGACTGACGGCTCAATCACGATCAAATCTCCTTCATCTACTTCGCACCTCTGCACGACTCTCGTACGCGACGGAACCACAATCACTGCACCTTGACACCCTTCGCGAGCACTATCCGCGACAGTCTCAATATCAACCGTTAGAGCAACGACTTGCTTGAAACGATTCACCTAGACCAGACTTCAAATTCATGGCTAGTCAGAGGGCTGTAGTTTGACGATTCTACATTCACGGCATAATACGACGCCTGCATTCGCCTGCACACGTCAGGTCATTGGAATACGGCTCGACGCTGAACAGCCGCGGAGTCTCAGTTGACTCCAGATGGCGTTCATGCCAAGCAATCTCTTCCACTTTCTTTATCTCAGACGCAATCGCATTGAAACGCGTTTATGATGTACATGCAGAGCGGGAGACACAAGCTCACCGGGGCAACGGCGGGCTTGTCATGTTGGGGGAGGGTCATGGGGAAGCATACATATATACTGAGATGTCCTCACGTTGCTTCACGACGACATCGTATCATGTAAACAATGCAGGATTCTCAAGACACAAATCTTGACCCAAGCTTGGCCAAACGGCATTCTTCCTTCATGTCGAGACCCGTGTATGTACGTGAAGATGCGAGTGCCATTCAGCCACAGAAGTGCCCTCATCAGAGACAACAAGTTGTAAACGTTTTGGATCTGTCAATTATGCGTCTACCCACCTCGCTCGGCTCGCGGAACATTTCGCCGCGAGCGCCATGTCGCCAGCCCGCCATGTGTTTCACACGCGTGCCCGATCCTTCCGATCCCCGGACCCCGAACCCCGGCAGGGCGCAAGGCTCCCACGGGCCCCAAAAACCCTCCGACGCTGGCCCGCTGCTCCTCTGCGACCAAGACTCAAAACCAAACCCTTGCCTGGCCGACCGCCGCGAGACGGGAAGGGACGCGGGCGCGCAAAGAGAAGCGTCAACTGGCTCAACTCGATGAGGACTACCGGTAAGAAAGAGGGTGGGGGCGGGGGAGGGAATGAGCCGAGAGAGTGTTCTGGATCTCGGACGGATTGCCAGACAAGACGGATGTCAGCTCCCATCGAGTGTGGCTTGTCGATTCGAAGCGTCTCACGGGATGGTGGGGGTCGTAGTCCCCCCTCCCTCCAGATCTCCCCTCGCGCCCTGGGGGCCCGGCAAAAGGAACGAAAGAAAAGTGCATATTGTGTCTTGCTACCGAAAACGCCGTTTCAACAGGAGAAACATGTTCCCCGATAAGATGAAAGAATAGCCTCGTCTTGAGAGACGGGGGTTTTGTACACCGGCCAGTCCCCATCGGCCCTTTGCGCGCACGCCCGCCGTTGTGCTTGTTCCTCCGCATCGAGGTATCGCATGCTTTCCTCCCGCCGCCGCCGTCCTTTGTGCAGTGGCGAGGAATCTCCGCGTCGCCGGTAGTTATGTCGCAGCGGCATCTGCCTGCCAAAGGCCGTCTGCTTCGCCGGCTCTCTCGATTCCTTGGTGGTAGTTCCGTTTCGAGATGCCAACGCTACTCCTTCATGGTGTGAGACCCGTCAGAGAAAGCACGGGTGAAGCTCAGCCGCTCGGCCCATGTCCCGTCATGACGCAGCCCGACTGTTTTCCCCCGTCCGGCGCGTGCCCCCTTTCCCTCACGCCGCCTTCCTCTTGTCGATGAGGGCCTCAATCTCCTTCAGCAGGCCGACGAGCTCGGCCTGGCGTCGACGGCGCCCTCGGGCCAGTTGCGCAGGGCCATGTGCGCCTGCGCGCGGTTGGCCAGCAGGCCGCTGACCTCCTCGCGCACCAGGGCCGCGGGCTCCCACAGCGGCCGCGTCAGCGCCATCTGGATGCCCAGCGTGTACAGGCGCGTCGCCTCGGCGTACCGGCCCTTGCGGTATTCGGCGTTGCCGTTGTCCCGCAGCTTGGTCACGTTGCCCGTGCGCTTGGGGTTCACGGGGATCGGCGGCGGCGGCACCCCGGACGTGTTGCCCTCGAGCGACAGCAGCGCCCGGTGCAGCCCGTTGAGCTGTTCCAGCTCCGCGTCGAGCGCCCGCGACCGCCGCGCCGCCCCGATGGCCTTGGACTTCGGGTCCATGTGCAGCGGCAGCAGGTCAAAGTGCGTGAGATCCGACATGGTCGCGGCCGGGGATGTTGGAATGCGAGTAGAGACGTCGGCTCGTCAACCGTCGGGTGGGGTTCCGTGGTATTTCAAATGTCTCTTTGTCGTATATCGAAGGCAATGTTGATCCTCAGGCTTCTCCTTGAGCGGCGGATTTTTTGCGTGCCGTCAGGGGTTCGGTGTTGGTGCAAAGGGTCTGGACGTCGAATGGTTTGACGTGGCCGTAAGCAGGGGACTCAATCTATAACGCTTGGGCAGCCGAAGGACACCTTACAGTTCGATGTAAGTTACGTCCCCGGTCGGAGCTGTTATCTTATCGACATGTGACCCGGCGACCCACCACCGCTTGCGGGCTGCTCGACGCTCCCACCGCCTTCCCGTCCGTAGCGCGTTACGACATGCGCAGGCGTCGAATGCGGTCGGCTTTCTGCAATGCCAAATCGAGGCACCTTGGATCCAATGCCTTTCAACAACGGCGGTTCCGTGAGGCAGGGAGACTAGTCGCCTCAAATTTGACTATACAGGGATCTGTCGAATGTCTCGCGAATTGACTGAGTTACTGAGTGTCCTGCTAATGGGCCCTAGTCGTAGTGTATTCCCAGGGAATGCGCGCCCGTCTACGAGACTAGTTGAATCGCAGGCCAATTCCAGGATGTGATGCTAGCAAGGATTATTCATCGAAGCCCGTGTCACTCACGTTCGACTCGTCGATCCGGATGTAGCGTCGTGCGGTGGTTTACTTTGGTGCGCAAGACTGAACGTCTCGGGAGGCAATAAAATTTCATGTTGAATCCGTGTCGGGTCGCGTCGTCGTAACCCAACGAGCCATATCATATTTTCCCCTTCACATGCCATCCCGTTGAATGCTTTTTGGAGGGTTTCTGTGCTTTATTGTTTTGGGCACGGGTTCCGACGATGAGATTCATGCAGAACATTGAGAATAACCATCCACCGCCTTCCCATGAGCCGCCGCCTTTGCCATCACTCTGCAAATCAAGTGAAAACCGTTATGAACCGCCGCGCCTATCTAATAAACCGCACGAGAAATGACAAGACAATGCGAAGCTACCATCATCAGCCGCGTTCGAGGCGTTGGTGAGTTTAGTAGCCGTAGGCCGCGAGGGCCTTGACAGTCTCCGTCTTCGTTGCGGCGTTCTTCTTGGCGTCGGACAATTGTCGTGCGGCAACCTTCTTGCGCTCGTAGTAGGCAGCGCCCTTTGCCTTTCTCCTCTCCTCCAGACTGTGGAAATCTATAGTCAGCTTCACACGCTCGGCTGGGTGCGGGTTCGAGGTGGCGACATACCGAGCAACGACGTCCTGGTACTTCCAGCCGACCTCGTGGCTCAGGCGGCCGACGGTGCAGTACTTGCGACCGGGCTGCAGGCGGAGGACGCGCAGGGCCTGGGGAACGACCATCTTCTTGATCTTGTCGTAGGGAGGGGGGACACCCTCGAAGACCTTGAGGCGCTCAAGGGCGGCGGCGCCGCGGGAAGTCTTGTGAGGAATCATGCCACGGACGGCCTTGTAGAAGATTCGAGAGGGGGCGCGGAAGTGGAAGGGACCTGGCGCTCGTCGTCAGCAAAGGGCCTGCGTCGCTCACGTCGTCGAATCGCACTCACCACCGCGGGTAGGGTTGTATCGGGTCATCTTCCGCAGGTAGGCGTGGTACTTGACTATTCGAAAGCGTCAGTCTCGGTACACTTGGCGTTAGGAGCTCCCGCGCGCTCGTCGCCTTGGTGCTCGCCAATGCGGCAAAACGCGACGGTGCGTGGTGCGAGCACGGAATGAGGGCGACGTACGCTTGGCGCGGAAGAACTCGCCAGAGATGTTGAGCGCCTCGCAGCGGACGATGACGATCTTCTGACCGTTCAGGAGCTGCTTGGCGACAATGCTGGCGAGACGGCCAAGCAGGTGGCCCTTGCCATCGATGACAACCTATCCGACATTGCTCGATTAGCTCATGTGCTTTCTCGAGATCCCCCTCCTAGAGCGATGACGTTTTTGGCTTGGACCCGGGAGCTCAGCGACGCAGCAACGACAAGCCGGTCGACGGTTCATCTCCCTCTCCTCTCGTGACTCTCCCGGGCCCAGAGTCGGCCATTTTCGCCGGGGCGTCGGTGCATTGGGCAGACTCACAACCGGCTCGAAGGAGGACATCGTATCGGCTTCGCTGGTGGCTGAAGGAAACGAAAGAAGGTCGGCAGCTCAAACCACGACGATAAATACAGGTAGGCCTCCGACCAAACCAGCAATTATCGGCTGCTGTGCTGCTGGGGTTAGTCGTCCCGGGGCGAGGATGTTGGTGACGAAGGTCGCGATAGTGGTTGACTGCGAGAAAATCCAGGTTCACCTGGAGGGGGACGTTGTGCCTTTGGAGTAGAGTGCGCTAACCTAATGTGGTAAGATCTTGTTTAGGGAGAAGCGAAGAGGGCCGCGCACTACAAGCTGACTTAGGGCTGCGAGACCTATCAGCTAAGCCGGAGTTCTGCCGCTCACCCCGACATGTCCGGAAGGCCAAAGACGGGCTCCGGTGGGCCGGCGTCATGGCACCGAAGTAGCGCTCGACGACCGACCCGATCTGCGGCAGCCGAGGCGACCGACGCTCGTCGCGTTGCTGAGATGCCATCGCTTCGATGTTGATTAGCGACGAGCTGATGGAAATGCATTGTCTGGTGATTTTCCAAACCGGCAATCGTTGACTCTTTGCCCGCAATCGATATCATTAAGATTGAATGCGTGAATCACGCAACGATAATTTGCAGATTCCTAATGAGGCGGCCTCTACCTGGGGAACTGGTATGTATGAATGCGCAAGCCTATGCCAGCCAATCTATTGGTGCGGCAACACTGAAAGATACAAGATGCGCCGATGCACCTGGATCTACTGCTAGTTTCCATGCAACCAAGCGCCAGCCTCGTTTCTTTCCAAAGTCAAAGTCCACGTAACGTCCAGAATGCATCATGTTATGGGGTTCTTGCAGCGGCATCTAGTCCCTTCAAAACATCCTGAATAGTATTGACCAATTCCTTACGCTTCGCGCGGATTTCCGGCACGCCGCCCGTGTCAATGCCGTCTAGTTTCAGCATAATGTGCTGCATTAGGGACTCGGACAGCTTCCTGTGCTCCTCCTCGCGAAGCTTGGCGTCGGCTGGGGGAGAAGCCGTGAACTGCACGCACATCGGCAGCCACTTGGCCTTGAAATCGCTCGACAGATCCTCGATTTGTTTCATGGCCCCGTTGCTCGCGGGAGGGGGTGACTTTGAGTATGAGTTGCTGTCGCGGGGGCTGCTCGCAGAGTCACCCTCCTCCCTGTCTGCTCGCTTCTTGGATTTCTTCTTCCTGCGGCGTTTCGACTTGCCGTCATCTTTGGACGATTCGCCCACAATGACCATTTCCTCCTCGGAGGGACTGCTTTCGTCGCCGACGTCGGGCAAAACGGCCATCAGCTCGCTCTTGTTCTTGACGCCGTAATCCCGGACCGGCGCCGTAGCCTCCTTGAGCTGCCGGCCTTTGTAGAGAAGTTTGAGGCGACGCGTGGCACGCCCCGATAGGTCCATCATCAGCCCCACGCGATCCCGAACGTCCGTGACACACAGCTTGCCGTCTCCAATCGAGTAGGCCGGGAAGTGGGTTGGATACGTGACGCCCTTGTTCTTGATTAGAAGGACATCGTCTTCGGGCGCAGGAGGTGCTGCCGACTGCGAACGGGGGTGGTAACGGCCGTCGGATGAAGCAGCGGGGGCGTTGTCAATGTCCTGAGAGGTGATGTAGCTGAAGTCATCATCGGTGACGGCGGGGACGCCGCCGGAGACAGAGCTATAGGGAGAGCTCGGATCGCGTCGCAGGGACCAGCCATATCTCGACATTGTGATGGGAACCGCGACGAGGGCAGCTAGGCTGCTGTACACGAGCCCTGGCGGGACGCCGAGGGCGTCGGAAATGTATTCGCTGGACTCTTGAAAGGCCGAGGATAGGTTGATGAGGGTGCCGTTGAGGTAGGAGGTGAGGTTCTGCAGGGCTCCAGAGGATGCCACGACGGCCTGGCTGGAATCCACCTTGTCGTCAGGTTGCAAAGGTGACCCCCGGAAAGGACACCTCTCGCAGCTCGGGCCAGGATTTTTAAGCTACAGGGGATGGAGGAGGAGGATGTGCAATGTCGGCAGAGAGCAATCCGGCAGGATGCGGGCCGGCAGTCAGCACAGGTCGCACGCGGCCGAGACGAGAGAACGAGCGACGGTCGGGTTGCGAGTCGGACAAGGAAGGACGCGAAGGGCGATTCGACGGGCGATGCTGGCGGCAGCACGAGACGGTGCGATGGACGAGGACGCAAGGGCGGAGGCGACAAGAGGCCGTTGCAGGCGGCGAGGGACGTGGACGTGCTAGAGCCTGCTTTTCGTCTGGCCAAAGGGCGGCATGGGCCAATCTGGGGCGATGCTCTTGGACTGGGCAGGCGGTTCGTGGCACTGGGCGAGGCGGATGCAGTAACAGGAGAAGAGGGAGCTGAGATGGGCGAGGCGAAGTCCAGCAAACAAAAAAAATTGGCTGCAGAAACCTGCCCGACGGTCGCGCCGGCTGGATTGCCCGAGAAGGCCCTAGATTGGTGCCATGAGGCCTAGAGCCGGGAGGCACGAAGCCGGGGGGGCTCAACGCGCCGGACAGGGGTCTCAGGGGCAATCAGCAATTGATGACAGCACAGCACTGACATGTCTGGTCCACCCTATTATGAGCAGAGAGCGCTGCCCGGAGACTCCGTCTCCGTCTTTGTTTGTCGAGAGAGGTACCAAGTATTTTTTTAGGAGAGCGCAGGAAACGGCGTCAGGTGACGGTTCGGAGCTCGAGTCTCGCCAATCAGCGTCACTTGGCACTTGCACGGCAGTTTCTGCGAGCTCGTCGCGTGCTCGACGAATAGCTCTAGACGGCACGAGGCTTATCGTCCCGTCTCCTGGTGCCTAGTGCGAGGGCCGAATGTTGCGCGACTCGCTTGAGTGAGTTGCCGGCCGAGATGTGTGTTTGCATCCGCGTCTAGTCGGAAGCACGACATGTCGCTGGGGGCGAGTCTCGTGGCACGTTTTAGGGCATTTCACATAAGCAAACGGCAAGGTCAAAGGAAAGATAGCTCATGCCGAGAGATTCCATGCATCGGCCGCCTTTCTATCCCGCGCTGTTTAGTCCATCGGCTCCGGTCAGCTGCGAACGCCGTCACGAGCGGAAGCGGGCCCAGCGGCCCCAAATGGCTGTCGGCGGGCGAAAGGGTGGGCTTATTCAGCTCTCACTTTTGATGCTTCCGTCGACCCCGGCTCCGCTCCGAGTCCAGCCAGGGACGCCACGAGCTGAGAGAGAGACAGAGGCATGGTTCCCTTTTGCCTGGATGCTTTGAGACGCATGCTTTATTCCCATCACCGCGATGCTGTCGCTGTAGAGCAACATGTGCCATGTTATGTTTTTTTGGCGCAGGGCATTTTGCTGACGAATCGCATTTGGAATCAAATGCTACCTGTACGGCGAAACCGACGTGGAATCAATGTGCCCGGGATTGGCCCCGACATCAGGCCGCCGGATTGCATCATCATTGACGGCCCTGCCCCTCTCTTCTCCCCCGGGATCGCAGTCCCGCCCCTCCCGGATTGCCGCACCGCACGTTGCTGATGTACCGGTACAGCCCCAACAACACCTCGGTCCATTATCAAAAAAGCCAAGTCAGTTACGTTGGGTCGCAGCAAGAGGCCACCCCTACAATAGACCTGCATTGCCGTGTCTTTTTTTTTCCTATTGTGCTGCTTCCCCCCATCATCAATCCCACCCACACCCGACCAGACTTAGCAGCTGCATGTTGCGCCAACGAGCCCGCGATACCACTACTGCCGCCGCCGCCGCACTTGTTACCAGCAGTACCTGCTCGACGAAAGCTCCCTCATTCGCCTCGCCGCCGACGTCGTCCGCCGCACGGCCAATAAAAGCCCGCCTAGCCCCCCGATCCACAACCCGCCGCCATCACTCTCTCGTCCCCGGTCCGCGCACCGCTCGTCGTCGCTCGCACATGTCTTTGTTCCGCACCTTCCGCGACTTCTTTTCCAGCACGCCGTCTCCCCAGCGACAAGCAGCCATGGCCCAAGCATCGATAAAGGTCCAGCAGATTATCGACGAGAGCAAAGTCGGCAAGTCGCCCCCGGATTCTCTCACACGGCCCCCTGCACGACGCGAGACGTTGGCTAACAGCTGGCTCCAGTCGTCTTCTCCAAGTCCTACTGCCCGTACTGCAGATCCACCAAGCAGGCCCTCGATGGCCTGAAGGCCGAGTACACGCTGCTCGAGCTCGATCAAGAGAGTAATGTTTCTTTCTTGACCTGATCTTTCCCGCCAAAACCGCTGACCCTCTCTCCATAGCCGATGGTAGCGCCATGCAAGATGCCCTAGAGGAAATCACCGGCCAGCGCACCGTCCCCAACGTCTTCATCGCCAAGAAGCACATTGGCGGCAACTCGGACATTCAGGCATTGCACAAGTCGGGCGAACTCAAGTCGAAGCTGCAGGCCGCCGGCGCGATCAAGGCGTAAGGCCTTTTGTCTCTCCGATCCCGCGCAATGAAACAAGAGTGGTGGCGCTGATGAGGGCTGCTCCGTCGCCTGCCAGGTCTAGGCTGTGACAGAGCGTAGGCGAGGCGACACGAGAGGGAGCCGTATTCTCGATAGGAAAAGTAGTGCATCATGTTTGCATGTCAAACTGGAGGGTAGAGGCGGGATGGGCTTGAGTGACGAGATGCCAGTCCGCAGTTTTTTGTCACTACCTTGCAACTCGATATCATACAGTACAATTGACGTCTCCGCATTTTCGTCGTGAACTGGTTGTGTTACTGCGCATGCGCTTGTCTACTCAAAGCACCTGGGTCGCGACCGTCCCCACCGGTCGTTCGACAAATTCCATGATGCCGTCGATAATGTTTTGTCTGGCACTTTCGGATGCTACCTTGTTGCCGGCCAGGTAATTGAGCCACAGCAGTCTCGAGATGCGCTCGTCTTGGATTTGGCCTAGGACGGACCTCTGCGGGTTCTTCTTGCGATCACCATCGCCGTAAAGCACCGACAGGTTGCCCGCGGCGTCGCGGAACAGCAGCAGCTCCTTCTTCTTGGGCACCGATCCGTGGTTGAAGATGGCCTTGAAGTCCTTGAGGGCGGCGCCAAACGCCTCGTCGCCGTAGCTCTTGTCGCGCTGCGACCGCGCCTGCACGGCCCTCACGAAGCCGTCGCGCAAATGGTGAAAGTCGGTGTCGCGGACGGGCATGATGCGAAAGGCGCTGCGGCACCCGGCCTCGCGGAGCATCTCGTCCCACGTCTGCTCGCCCTCGGCCGCGTCCAGCAGCGCCTTGCGCAGGGCGTCCTTTTCCGACGGAATCAGCGTCGTCGCCAGCGGGTTGATCTTCTTGACCAGGTACTGCTGCAGCCGCGCCACGTCCTGCGTCGCGACGTAGAAGCCGACCAGGTAGACCTGGAAGCCGAGGAACGTGACGGTGCGCATGCCGAGGCCGACGAGCGTGAACTCGACGCCCTGCCGGTCCGCGACCGAGGCTGCGACGGGATTCGCGTCGGCGCTAGACTGCGGCACCCTCACTTGCCCGACGCTCAGCAAGCGCGGAAACGTCTCGACCACGCTGTTTCCTGTCGGCACAATCTCGTTGCCCTCGTCGTCGTGCAGCACAATCTTGCGCCGCTCCCCGGCCTCCGTCTTGAACGTCTCGGTAGGGACGGGCGAGTCGAGCTTGACGCCCTGCTTCTCCTCGCCCTGGCTCTTGTTCTTTTCCTTTTCACGCTCGCGCGCGAGGGCTTCCTTGAGCTTCCATGCCGTGTAGATGAAGGAGACGATGCCGGCAATGGCGCCGGCGGCCAGGAAAGCGGTACGGTTCTGCTCGTACTCGCGACGCTTGGTGTACAGCGCATCGAGGTCCAGCTCGTTGGTGATTGTTCGGGGCTTCTCTCTCCTTGAGAGGAAGGTTCGGCGAGCACAAAGGCCGAGTCGGCTCGAGGATTTGCACCGTGTGTCGGGCGCCTGGGTGGCCTGAAGGGGTAGAGCTCGCTTCCCCCGTGTTTTGTCAAGACGCAAGAGCGGGCAAAAGCGCGGATTAATGCAGGCTTCTGGGGCTCGTGACGTAGGCGCCTCGGCAGGATGTCTGTGTATTAGGTAATACCAGTTGAAGCTTCTGCGGCTACTTGGTCCAGGCTTCGGCTCATGCATCATTGTCGAGGCCTTGAGCGATGCTTATGTTCCTACAAGACGGCAGGCATTGTCATGGAGCCTGATCTTTGATGGTGAATTTTACACTCTCACTGACAGTACCAATGGACGCATCACCATGGAGCAGCGATGCGCTACCCTATATCCCGAGGTTTTTCGAGTAAAGTCACGAGCTTTTTTCTCCCTGAAGGCAAGCTGCTCGACAGCCTCTGATTCCTTCGAAGGGTTTTTCCCTGCCGCCACCCCTCGGCCGGTTTCCTTTCCTCGGTGCAATGAGGATGGATATAAAGCTCTGGTAGCTTTGGCAGAGGGGATGAGAGAATTCTGACCGGTGAAAACCAAGGGTTGACCACATCTGCCCAAAATTTCCCCGCTGACGGGTGAGGGCCACGAACGAAATGCGCCTTGAGCTGTCGAAATGCTGGATGAGCTGACTGGACGGCTGCTGCGGGGGGGATCTACCGGGACACTTGTACTGACATCTTGCGATGTACTTTAGTGGCGTCTACAGCAGAGACAACTGCCCGTGGACAGGTGTCGTTATGTGAAACCATGTGGCCTTTGCAAGGGAAACTGGTTCATCTTGTCAGGTAGCGGTCGGGAAAAGTTAGTTTAGCTCAGCACGTCCTGTGCTCCGATAGGAGACCTGAGCGACTGAAGTCGCTGGACGGAAAATACACACACACACACACAGTCACGAGCTGGACGGACAGCCAAGCCCAGATTGCAAGACCATCAAGGCCAAGAATTAGATAAATTTCTTGGCAGTTCGAATCCGTACGACGGCTGAAGGTGGACCAAGCGGTTGCCATCCATCCGGAAACAGTCGCGAGCTTCAGGTCTACACAAAGTGCGATTGTCGTTTGGCATTGAAGCCAATGAATGGGACAGCTGAGCTTCAACAACTTTCGGGCGCTCGCCTACGTATCTTGTCCAAATGGACGAGACATACCTAGCCAAGGGCACTAGACTCGAGCCGTAACACTGCATCATGTCGGCCATGAATGCAAGCTAGCCTGCCGTGAGCTGCAGCCGACGCGGCTGGTCCATTGCGCGCACATAAAGAGGCTGCCCGCGGCCCCGGAGAGACCTCGATCTCCTCTCGCCCAGCCTGCTCGGCTTCAAGTTGCCGTGAGAGGTGTCCTCGGCGACCTGACCCGGAACCAGACAAGCACGTTTGTCAAGGGCCCTCTCGCTGAGGCGTCACGAAAAAGATGCGCGCGAGCCAGTCTCACCGGCGACTTGCCGTAGTTGCGGCCTTTGTCTCAGGCCTGGCTGCCTTTGCCGCTGCGCAGGCGCCGACGTCGAATAAGCGTACGTCGTTGGTCCATCTCTGCTCAAAAACCGCCTCGGTTACAAAGTGCTTCGTATAGATTGGCTCACCAAAACCGTGTTTCGCAGACATTGTCGTTGACGCGTCTTCCTTTGCCCTCAACGGAGACAACGTCTCTTACCGGTTCCACGTCGATAACACAACCGGCGACCTCATCTCCGACCACTTCGGTGCGCCTGTTGACGGCAATGGCATCGAGGCGGAAATCGGGCCCCTCAATGGCTGGGTTGGCCTGCCCGGTCGCGTCCGCCGGGAGATGCCCGACCTCGGCCGAGGCGACTTCCGGATCCCGGCGATTCAGATCCAACAGACTGAAGGCTTCACCATTAGCGACTTTCAGTATCGGTCCCACGACATTTTGAATGGCAAACCCTCGCTGAGAGGCCTCCCCTCAACTTTTGGCGGCGACGACGACGCGTCGACTCTCGTCATCCACATGTACGACCAGTACAGCAATGTTGCCGCAGACCTCTCATACTCCATCTTTCCCAAGTACGACGCCATTGCGCGCAGCGTCAACATCACAAACATGGGCAGTGGAAACATCACCATTGAGAAACTCGCCAGCTTCAGCATAGACATGCCCTTTGGCAACTATGAGATGCTCGAGCTCAAGGGCGACTGGGCGCGCGAAGGTATGCGCGTTCGTCGCAAGGTCGAATCCGGCACGCAGGGGTGAGTAGCCTACATCATCAATCACAGTCAACAAACGACGATTGACGGTGCAGTCTAGATTTGGAAGCGCAGCCGGGTATTCGTCCCACTTCCATAACCCCTTCTTCGCGCTCCTCGATCCGTCAACGACTGAGGCGCACGGCGAGGCATGGGGGTTTTCCCTCGTATACACTGGCTCCTTTACGGCCGAGGTCGAGAAAGGCTCTCAGGACTTGACCCGGGCCATGATTGGCTTTAATCCATCTCAACTATCGTGGCCGCTGGCCCCTGGAGCATCACTAGTATCCCCAGAGGCAGTCGCCGTCTTCTCCGACACGGGCATTGGGGGCATGTCGCGCAAGCTGCACGGACTATATCGAAAGCACCTGATGAAGAGCAAATACGCAATGCAAACACGGCCTGTCCTTCTCAACAGTTGGGAGGGACTGGCCTTTGACTACGACGCCGATAAGATCGAGAAGCTTGCCGAGGAGTCGGCACGGCTCGGCATCAAGCTCTTTGTGCTTGACGACGGCTGGTTCGGGGTTCAGCATCCGCGCGATGACGACACGGCAGGGCTGGGAGACTGGCAAGTGAACCCGGCCAAGTTCCCCAATGGCCTGAGACCCCTGGTGGAGAGGGTCAAGAACCTCGAGAGCGGAAATTCGACCGCGAGCCCGAAACTGAAGTTTGGTCTGTGGTTCGAGCCGGAAATGGTCAACCCCAACTCGAGCTTGTACCAGCAGCACCCCGACTGGGCTTTGCACGCAGGCAGGTATCCGCGAACCGAGAGGCGCAACCAGCTGGTGCTCAATGTCGCGCTGCCCGAGGTCCAAGACTTCATCATCGACTCCGTGTCCAATATCCTCGAGAGCTCGCCTATAGACTATGTCAAGTGGGATAACAATAGGGGCATCCATGAGACGCCAGCAGCAGCCACACTTCACGAGTATATGCTGGGCTTGTATCGTGTATTCGACACGCTGACGCAACGATTCCCCGATGTGCTCTGGGAAGGCTGCGCGTCTGGAGGCGGCCGCTTCGACCCGGGCATCCTGCAGTACTTTCCGCAGGTATGGACGTCGGACGACACGGACGGGCTGGAGCGCGTTCACATACAATTTGGAACGTCGCTGGCCTATCCGCCGTCGGCCATGGGGGCCCACATTTCGGCGGTGCCGAATCAACAGACGGGGCGCACGACGCCCTTTGAATTCCGGGCCCACGTAGCCATGATGGGCGGATCCTTTGGATTCGAGCTAAACCCGGAGGAGATGCCGGCAGATGAGAGGGCCAAGATCCCGGACCTGATTGCGCTTGCCGAGAAGGTCAATCCCATTGTCGTGCAGGGCGACATGTGGCGCCTCAGCCTGCCGGAGCAGTCCAACTGGCCGGCAGCCCTGTTTGTCTCGCCGGATGGGCAGCAGGCGGTGCTCTTTTACTTCCAGCTGCGCGCAAACGTGGATAATTCGTGGCCGGTGCTGCGGCTGCAGGGTCTGGACGCAAAGGCCCAGTACCGAGTGGACGGCAAGCGAACCGTGTCGGGAGCGACGCTGATGAACAAAGGCATCTCGTACAGATTCGAGGGCGATCTTGACAGCCGGATCGTGTTTCTCGACAAGGTTTGACGTCTGCGGGCGTCAAGGGGGGAGGCGAGGAATTGTCATGGTGACGGAGAAGGCCGCGGTTCGCTGGCGGGTGGTTCTGGGCGCCCAACATAGGTACTCACTGCAAGTTACTGTAGGGTGCGGCGGAAGCGGGTCATGAGCGGGAACGATGCAAACAGGGTTGACCACTAGCAAAGCCAGTCGAAGCGCAGCGTCGTTCTGTACATGGCGTTTGTCCGTACAAAGTAGTCGATGAGACGACGAGCAGAGAATTCAATACGTGGGGATATTGTCATGTTTCTGTGAGCGAGGTCACGTGGAGGTGCCTCGATTTGGGAACTTGGCTCGTGGACTTACCTAGGTAGTGCATCCCCTGACTCTTACCATTTGCAAGTGCGCGTGTCCGTGCAAGGAAGCATGCGTAGAAAGGGGCCCGACGGGCACATGGTCGGGTACAGATCGCCTCGGATGCCCAAAAGAAGCACAGACAGACAGGCAGGTCTAGGGCCAAGACTTGGTAATGGGACATGGACCAGATCCACGTTTAGCAGCATGTCTGCCAAACGGACAGCGGATCCAATACTGATGGTAAAGCTGGGCACCTGGCGGTGATGCTCTCGTTGGAGTCGAGAGCCCGACGGTACCTCAAGCAGTACCTAGACAACCAATACTACAGAGCAAGTGCTGATGGAGACCTCCATGAACGGATGGATGCCCCCGGGGCTGGGGCTTCTATATCGGTACAAGTCAACCACGGCGCTCAAGTGCAAGCTCGGTAGAGTTTCGCGGACCTCCGCCGTCGCGGGTACCCGAGAGCTACAGCGCCTCACTTGTCGAGGCGCCCAGCCAAGGCGTCAAAAGAGGCCGGTGCGGGCGCACCAGTCACCAGTGCAGCACTGCTCAGTGCCCCAGCATGGGGCGAGTCCCGTGCAGCGAGAGGCCCCCACGCGTGCATCGCTCACGGCATTGTCCACGGCCAGTGACCACACCCCTCCTCAGGTCCCCTCCGCCCTGTCTCGGCCAACATGTACCTGACCGCACCCACTGTACCGCAGAGGTACCGCCCCTGTTCTGCGCAGCCCAAGCCGCAACCCTGCTGACATGCTCCATGGAGTCGCCGAGCCAAAAGGCAACTCCAGGCGGACTCACCTTTCCCTCCCGTCCCGTCCCCTTGGCCCTCGTCTGCCCTTTGTCACCAGCATCCACCCAACCGTTCACGGCCATCATCGCCCAGGTCCTCGTTTCGTCCTCCATTTCGGCTCCTTCTCTCCAACCAAACGATCTCATCAGCCTGCCCTGACTACCTCGCGACGTCGCCCGCTCTTGTTTGATTTGTGCGCAATCTCGTCAGGCCCTCGTCCCCTGGAACGATCGCGTTTCTTCTCGGCGGACCTCCTTTCGAGCCACCTCGCTGGCACCTGATGCCGAAACAGCCCTGCTCCGACTTCTGGCAAACCTCGCTCCAGCTTTGCCTTGAACATCGCTCTTTCTGGCCCCGACTATAATTACGTCCTCGGCAACCACCACATTCCGAACCGCCCAGTCGACCAAAACACTAGGCCAGGGGCATTACGCCCAACTATCGCAAAGGCTAGGACGACGGTCTCCTGAAGCCCAGAGATGCTCCCCGCTGCCGCTCCTCACAGCACCATGGCAGCAAGAGGCCCCCTAGGAAGCGACGAACAAGACGACTCTCGCTCGTCATCTTCAGCCACATCCCCGGCCCCTCCCGACAATGAAGAGTCCGACTTCTTCCTGGGCAATAATGACTCGCAATCGTCGCTCGGTGTTCCCAATTTCCAAGATATGCAGGTCGACGACGCCTGTTGGCCTCCGATCCATCGTTTGCCCAACGAGATTCTCATCAGCGTTTTCGCAAAACTGAGCGCCTCTTCCGACTTGTACCACTGCATGCTCGTCTCCCGCCGCTGGGCCAGAAACGCCGTCGATCTGCTGTGGCACAGACCTGCCTGTACCAACTGGCGCAACCTCGTCAATATTTGCCAGACGCTCGGTCGTCCCAACCCATCCTTCAGTTATCGCGACTTCATCAAGCGCCTAAACCTTGCGGCTCTCGCTGATAAGGTCAGCGATGGCAGTGTCATGCCGCTGGCCGTATGTACGCGGGTCGAGAGGCTGACATTGACCAACTGCCGAAGCCTCACTGACTCCGGCCTGACCGCCTTGATCGAGAACAGCGCGTCGCTGTCGGCCCTCGACATATCCAACGACAAGAACATAACCGAAAAGTCCATCTACGCTATTGCTCAAAACTGCCCGCGATTGCAGGGGCTCAACATCTCTGGCTGCGATACAATTTCCAACGAAAGTCTAATTACTCTCGCCCAGAGCTGCAAGTACATTAGACGGGTAAGTGACATCTTGAACCTGCTCATCCAGAGCCAAATCTAACATGTGTCGACCCAGGTAAAACTCAACGAATGTGCGCAGCTGCGAGACGACGCCATTCTCGCCTTCGCCGAGCATTGCCCCAACATCCTAGAGATAGACCTGCACCAATGCCACCAAATCGGCAATGTGCCCGTGACTGCCCTTCTCTCCAAGGGCAATTGCTTGCGGGAGTTGCGTCTCGTCAGCTGCGACCTGATTGACGACAATGCCTTCTTGAGCCTTCCAGAAGGTCAGGTCTACGAGCATTTGAGGATACTCGACTTGACGTCGTGCACGAGGCTCACCGACGCCGCCGTCGAAAAGATTATTGATGTTGCTCCGCGGCTCCGCAACCTTGTCCTGGCCAAGTGTCGTAACATTACCGACGCCGCTGTCCACTCGATTGCGAAACTCGGCAAGAATTTACATTACGTCCATCTCGGGCATTGCGGGCAAATTACCGACGAGGGCGTCAAGAAACTAGTCAACTCCTGCAACCGCATCCGGTACATTGATCTCGGGTGCTGCACCAACCTCACCGACGACTCGGTGAAGCGGCTGGCCCTGCTTCCCAAGTTGAAGAGAATCGGCCTCGTCAAGTGTAGCTCCATCACGGACGAGTCTGTCTTTGCGCTCGCCGAAGCAGCATATCGACCCCGCGTCCGACGTGACCCCAGTGGAGTGTTTGTTGGTGGAGAGTATTACGCCTCGAGCTTGGAACGAGTGCACCTCAGCTACTGCGTCAATCTGACACTCAAGGTCATACTGTGCCCCTTTACACTCGTCCCGCGCCTTGCTAACCCTGGTACAGAGCATCATGCGTCTGCTGAATTCGTGCCCGCGGCTTACCCACCTCAGCTTGACGGGCGTCGCAGCATTCCAACGTGACGACTTTCAAGCCTACTGTCGAGTAGCACCTCCAGGTAATACCTCCTCCCAGTGGACCATGTTACTACGCCTTTTCATCGAAGTTAACTTTCCCTTAGAGTTTACGCAGCATCAGCGAGATGTTTTCTGCGTCTTCTCCGGTAGCATGGTCTCACAGTTTCGCGAGTTTCTCAACACGTCGGAACGCTTCGAGGAGCTCCGGGAGAATCTGCCCTACAGAGCTGGCGGAAGTCGTGTCCGAGGGGCCGCCGCCCGTCGTTCTCAGGCCATGGCGAACAACCTTCCCGCAACCGAAGGAGAAGGGTTCGACGACGAGATGGCTGACGAGGAAAACGATTTTGAAGGCTTGGATGGAAGTGAGATGGCCGTGGACGCCCATGCACAAAACCAGCAAGGCCCCAATAACGTCACCAATGGAGTTGGATACGCCCAAGCAGCAAATGCGATACCCGTGCCGCCCCCAGCACCGAGCTTAGATCAGCCACATCTGAACGAGCCTCTGGCACACCCGCTAGCCGGGTCCCTGGGTCCTTTGGCCTTCTCGAGCTTCATAAGCAACGATCCCGCCCACGGGGAACCACCACTCAGCACGCACGGTCACGTACAGGCGAGCCTTGCCACATTAGTTTCCGATGCAGGCCCGTCACAACATGCCAGCGTCGCGCCGCCAGGAGTTTCCGCATCCGGAGCCAGCACGGCGCCTTTGCAGCCCTCACACCCGGACTCAGTCCATGATTGATGCTCCTCATACCTTCACATCCATGAGAAATACAGTACCTCTGCGAGATCCGTCAGAATGTTTAGGAGTCCTTTAGCGGGCGTTCATATGGCGAGTCTTGCATCTTCAGCGGCCAGTCGGGGGCTAGGCTCGCCACGAGCTTTGGCTGAGTTTCGGAATAATTCCATAGCTCGAGCATAATTCCAATGCACACATGAGCTGTGTGGTCATGCAGATATGGAAACCGTGAACAAGGACGGGATGATGAGATACCTTGCTCGCACGAGGAGGGCAGTCCGCGTCAGGCGTGGACCTTTTTACCACGGCAAACCAGCCAAGCCGCACGCTCGAGCCTCTATGACGAGGAGTCTTAACAGAAAACAGGGACGCATACGAAGTACAAGCGAGCGACTTGAATTGGCACCTTGCGCAGGACGTGTCTTTACAGAGAAACAGAGCACATTGGGGAACGTATCTCCCCACGTCGGGACTAGGGATAGAGCATTTGCATGACCGCTTGTATGGAGTAGGTTTGACTTTGTTCAAAGCGATGGCACTTGTCTTCAAACCGTGACTTGGTGGTGATTTCGCCAAAGACGTAATGCACTTATCGTGAACAATAGACTACGCGCCTCAGTGATGCAAGACTGTACGAGCGCAAATGGTAACCCATGGAGTGCTGCAAAGCGTGTCATCACGTCGAGGACGTGTCCTGCTCAGTAGGAATACAATGGATATAATACAAGTGGCGACAGTGCTAAGCACAAGGCGGAATCTATGTACACATGATCAACACAGACGAGACCACAAAGGCAAGCAGTGCTGTCAGAGATGTGATTTTTCCACATGACGAGCCAGAAAAGACCTCCATGGCTCTCCCGTGGTTATGTGTCTAACTCTTCTTCCACAGAACCCGACCATCACGGTGCCGTGGCGCCGAGGGAGACGACCTTTTCAGACGCCGAGCCGCTGGTCGACGACAGGTGCCTGTCGGAGAGGGACGCGTTGGCGTCGGCGACGTGGCGCGTCAGCTCGACGTAGTCGTAGGCGAACTCGCCGAGCTGGGCGTCGTCGATGCCGACGTCCTCCTCGTCCGGGGAGACGCGCAGCGACAGGCCCGGCACGAGGTTCATGAGGAAGAGGATGGCGCACGTCATGGCAAACGACCAGCCAAAGGCCGCGCAGATGCCGGCGAGCTGGTTTCCGAGCTGCACCCAGTGGCCGTCGGCCCACCCAATGGCAGGGTACGCGCTGCCGTCGAGGGCTGCGATGGAGGATCTGCATGCGGTGCAGTGGTCAGCGAGACTGGCTGTGAACGGGGGGCAGCATGGGGACTTACACGCCAAAAACGCCCGTCAGGATGTTCCCTACAATGCCGCCGATCCCGTGTACGGCAAAGATGTCGAGAGCGTCGTCGACGCCGAGCAGGAACTTGATCTTGGTGGCAAAGTTGCACGAGACGGCGCCGCAGATGCCAATAATGACGGCGGCCCAGGGCGGTACGAAGCCGGCCGCCGGTGTGATGGCGACGAGGCCCGAGATGGCGCCGGAGCAGAAGCCAATGGTGCTCCACTTGCGTTCGAGACGGTAGTCGAGCAGGACCCAGGTGAGCCCGGCGCACGAGGCTGCCAGGTTGGTCGAGTAGCAGGCCATGACGGCGCGGAGGTTCATGCCAAGCGCCGAGCCGCCGTTGAAGCCGAACCAGCCGACCCAGAGGAAGACGGTCCCGAGCACGACGTTTGTCACGCTGTGCGGACGGTACGGCAACCCGCCGCTGTTCGAGTAGCCCGTGCGCTTGCCGAGCATGAGACTATACGCGAGGGCGCAGCTCCCCGAGGCGATGTGGACTGGGCCGCCGCCAGCGAAGTCGTAGCTGGGTAGCTTGAACAGCCAGCCGTTGGCATTCCACGTCCAGTAGGCGATCGGGTCGTAGACGAGCGTCGACCAGACAAAGATGAAGACGAGGGCCGGCAGCATACGGCCGCGATCAGCAACGGCGCCTATGGCAAGAGCTGGTCTAAGGAGTAACGCTGTGAGCATATGACACTCTGAAGTGTAATGGACAACAGGACTCAATAAGATGAAGAACTTACGTGATGGAGGCAAACATGCCCTGATACAAGCAAAAAAGAATGTCGGGCAAGACGCTGGACCCATTGGGCTGGGCAATGGTCTTGATGAGGCCAAACTGAGTAAGGTCCCCGATGAAGGCATTGCCCGTCCGCGAAAAAGTGAGCGAGTAGCCCCAAAAGAACCACTGGAACCCGACGGTGGACACGGACAGCATCGACAGCAGGACGAGCTGCAGCGCCGACTTGCGCCGGGCGAGGCCGCTGTAGAAGAAGCCGACGCCGGGGATCATGAGCAGGACGAGCGCGGCGGACACGGTGATCCAGACCATGTGGCCAGTCTAGTGAGCGGAAGAGCAGCATTAGACACACCTGGGGCCGGCTTAGAAACAACAGTGACAGCGGCTTACATCGTAAAAGACGTTGAGGTTGCTGGCCATGGACGAGTAGCCCGCATCGGCCGAGCCCGTTGTGCCGTTGTACGGGACCGCCATGATGCCAGCTCCGGACCGGATTCTCTTGAACTCGTGAAGCCGAGCAACGTCCTAGACAGACCGGGTTCCAGGTTGAAGAGGAAAAGAGCAAGACAAGAAATCAAAAGAGGGACGAAAGCTATAGGGACAGACAAAAGCTGGGTTCACGCTGACGAACCTCGGATATAACCAACCCCAGAGCACACCGACTCGTGGCAAGACTGCCTCGTCGATGTTGGTATAAAAAGGCCCGCGATGCAACCGAGCCGTCCATTCAGCCCGCACGCATTGCCAAAGCTTCGAGGAGACAATCATATTCCATATCTGCCAGGGGGTCGGACTGGCTACGAGATAGAGCCTCTCTGAGTCCCGTCGCTGCGTGCTGTAGCTCTCTGGCAGTCTACGACAGCAGATCGCAAAAGGTCCATGCCATTTCGGGAACGAGACCGAACATACTTGCTGCACTCTTCCTCCTTCGCCCCCAGCCCAGGGTCCAGCCGCAACGGCTTATCGCGAGACTGACAGGCCAACGTCAGCCAATGACGGATCTCCCGCTACCCCAGAAGTTCTGGATCGAAGACAAGGAGCGGCGTCAGATAAGCTGTATAGATTCAATAGGGGTCAGCATGGTGCCCATGTTAATTGCGAGTGTATGAGGACCATGTTTACACCGGGATCCGGCTGTATACGCGCAATTAACTCGCTGCCGTACAACCACATCGCATTGGCACAGAGTTGCAGTGCACGAGCTGACAAGCATGTGTGATGCGATGCAGTTAATCAAGTCATGTATGTATTTAGCCCCGTATAGCCAAAGACGTCAGTAAATGCATCCGGTGGAATCGAGTTGAGACCTAAGCAAAAGGCTGCCGTATAAGCCGCACATGTTGACTGGTTGCGATGGCCTCGGTTTGGTCAGCAGTCGTCAGGACCGTCCGGTCGCATTTCGCCCAGGTTCACGGGAAAGCAAACTCTGAGTGGTAATGGATGCCTCATCAAGCAGCCTCGCGTTTGACCTAATAGATTATGCGAGCAAGAGGCATTGGTTCGTCAAACTGCCCTATTGAAGCAAAGGTGTCAGATTTGCGTGCAAGGGCAGGTTGCTCGGCAGTCTCATACTCGCAAGTGGTCCAGAACGGCGCTGGATCTCGTGTTGATGTCCTCGGGGCCGTCGAAATTCTTTTCGTAGCCGAGGCCGCCTTCAAGTCAATCCCAAGGCTCAGAACAAAGAGTCACGTACGTATTCACGTATTGTGACCGCAGATATGAGGAGCAGCTGAATCGGATGATGTAGAATTTGATGGCAATTTCCGGAGCCTGTCTTTTGGTAGATTGAGGTGGCTGCGCTTCAACTTCGCGCCATGCCCTAATCCGACCCATCACTTCAGAGTCCTGCTTAGCATTTCAGGGGCCCCTTGTGAGCACTCTGTACAGGGCTCAACAGAGCGGTGGGAGCAGATGCAGACAGGCTTAGAGGATATTGGCATCGAAGGCATTCTCTCGTAGACACTTGGGGGCGAGAAGCCCACCAAGAGACCGAACGAACCAGTCAGCAGTGCAGGATAAACCTGCAGCTTCTCGGCCATGCACAGCCGCGCCGAGCCGTGCAATGGCTGCAAATTGTCGGCGTTACCGTGTTGATAGGATTCGTTACAACTCTATTCGAATGCCAGTCTTGACCTTGTTTGGCTTCAACGCGTTTGATCTGCAGAAGACGAAACCTCATGCATCACGAAAGTGAAGAATTTGGCGCCCGATGGTCGGCTTTGGACTTTGACTCAACGAGTCTATTTGAGACCGTGAAATTTGGTGACGAAAAGGTCCCTGCGGGTCGCAGCGTCCCAAGCTACCGGTCTCAAAAGCTTCAGGCAAATGGTGCTTGTTTTCAACTGGCTTTGTGCGCAGATTGTCGCTGCTGGTATTGAAGCTTCCAGCCTTCCTCGAGCTCGACAAGTTTTTGGACAACATCGAAAGGAGCGTCGTCCTCCAAGACACTCTTATCTGTGTTTGAAATCCGTCTCAAGACGTATTCGCTCACTGTCTGCGCATCCCTCTCTTCAGGACGGCCAATGCCGACTGAGACACGAGCAAACATAGAGTTGGGATATCGATCCTGTTGCAGACGGGCCTTGACGTCCTTGACTCCATTGTGTCCGCGAGGGCTTCGCTGCCAGGAGACCAACGAGACGACGCCCAAGTCTTTTTCCAGCTCATCGTGAAGGAGCACGAGTCCGAGAGATTCTGCATCATACTTGGTGCACATGTACCGCCATGCAGCAGCTACGAATTGGCCAGAGACGTTCATGAAGACGGGTGACTGAACAAGAGTATATTTGGGGCCGGTCGACACGAGGCTGGCTGGTGCATTTCCAAGACGCGATTCTCGGAAGGACGGCTGGTGAAGGGCTTTTGCGAGACCATTGAGGGCAAAATGGCCAGCCGAATGGAGAGAGCTGTACTTGGGCAGCGGATTGCCCAAGCTGACGACCAAGAATCGAGGGTTGAACATTTTTGTCAAAAGGTTTTGCCAGGCAAAGGGTGGAAAGCGTGGAGGCGCAATGTCCTGTAAGCCGAGGCGGTACTTGCAAGAGGTACTTCGTACCGTACCTGGTCGCGGCGCGACGGCAGGTGCGCCTGTTTGCCTTTGTCGCCTGCGAATTGGGCAAGTGGCATCACGTGGGTCGTGGCGGAGCCTTCCCTTCTGCGCCCCATCCGCTCACAACTGACGTAGCTTCCCAGCCCCGATTGGGTAGTTTGTGTGGCTGCGCGGGCCATGGATCGCCAGTGTGCAGTCATCAGTCATCACGCACTCTCGCTTCCGACTTGTTTTCCAAAGGCCAATCGATCCCCTATTCCTAAGAACCCGACAGCGACCGTTTCGCCAACGCGCTCCAGCACGCTACATTTCCATATCGAAGCAGAAACACGAGGCTAGCCAGACAAGATGTCGTGGGCGGGTACGCGCGATGCCAACTTTCCGCCCCGCAACTCGATGGAGAGGGGGCTGACGAGACACAGGGTTCAAGAAGAATGTGAACCGCGCGACGACGCAGGTCATGATGAAGACGGGTATGTTGCCCATGTCACTGCGTTTTCTGCGGATGGGACTGACTCTTGCAGGGCACGTGGAAAAGACAAATGACCGCGATTATGAAGTCGAAGAAAGGTTCGCACGTGTGCCCCGGCTCTCCGTTTACTCTGCCAGGGCCTAACAACTCGCCAATACAGACGATTCAGGACAATGGAGGCGGCTTCGCTACGGTTGCAAAAGGAAGCAAAGGGCTATCTAGATTCGCTACGAGGTGGGCCTCGCCACAAATGCTCTCGACTTGTCGTTTTGTCCCGCTGACCTTTGCGCCAAAATAGCCATGACGGCATCACAAATGAGGATAGCAGAAACGATCGACGCTTTTTACGGAGACTCTGGCGCCAAGGACGGCGTTAGCAGAAGCTACAAGCAAGCGGTCGAAGATCTCGATGCCGAAACGATCAAGGCCCTCGACGGCCCCTACCGTACGACGGTGCTCGAGCCCATCACGCGATTCTGCGCCTACTTTCCAGATGTCAACGAGTGCATCAAGAAGCGTGCGCATAAACTACTCGACTACGACGCGTTACGCGCCAAGGTCAAGAAGCTGGTCGAGAAACCGGACAAGGACGCGACCAAGCTGCCGCGCACGGAAAAGGAGCTGGAAATGGCAAGAGCCGCATACGAGCAACTGAACGAGCAACTAAGCACCGAAGTGCCTCAGCTCATCGACTTACGCGTACCATATCTGGATCCAACCTTTGAGGCGCTCGTCAAAATCCAATTACGCTTTTGTGCCGAGGCTTACTCGCGAATGGCCCAAGTACAGCAATACTTGGATGCCGACACGCGAGATCAGTATGCCGAGGGCCATCTTGACGCTCGGGTAGAGCAAGTACTGCAAGAGATTCGGGAGCTGAGCATCAGTGGCACCGTGTAAGTACACGAGAGGATGCTGCCAACGACTTGCCATGGCAGGTTTAGACGACTTTTTATGACATGCGAGTGAATGGATTATAGCAGAGCTTGGGAGAGAGCGCTCAGGCGAAAGGCTGTTTGAAGATGCCCTTTTTGTAGACTTTTTGCATTCGCCTACATATCCACGCACAGAATGCGAGTGTTACATCAGCTCATATGGTTGAGAAGAGATGAAAAATGTCCAATTGTCCCAACTTTAAGTTGCAATTATGCAGCAGCTCGCGAGGGCATGGGTATATTGCAAGACCGGGCCCGTTCCGGCGCAAGCTATTGCATACAATGTCTCATAAAATCATAACCTGTGCAGTCTGATAATTCAGGATGCAGCATTCGGATCAATCTGCTTGCCAAACAAGTCACTTAATGACAGCCTCCTTCCAATAGCCTGCATCGCGGGTCCGGCTTCTGGACCTTGCTGTTCAGCATTGCGACCAGACCCTACGGCTTTCCAGCTCTCCTGAATGACTGCAGCATTGATTTCTCTTGTTTCGTCCTTGTCGTTGTGTATCCAAACACCCAGTACCTTTTCTCCCTCTTGCCAGGATCCCTCGACGCGCAAGATGACTAGCTCGTCCATAACTTCAACATGAGTCACTCTTGCTAAGTCCACGACCAGGTTGTCAAGCGCCCGGCGGTTGAGGACAAACACGCAGGCGCGTGGCCTGTGGTTCTCATCTTCGGGCGACGGGCTTTGGGCGCAAACAAACAGCGTCCCTTCGATGCCGGACTTGTCCCAGCTTCCCGAGGAGCTGTCGAACGTGTAGACGACGGCATTGGCGGCGATGCTCAGAATGCTCTGAATGGACGGGAGATAGCGTTGAAGCACGGAGAGGTTGAGCTCTGTATTGGTTCGGGGAGGCGGCGGAGCGTAGTGCGCTTGAATGGCGGCGGCATCGGACTCGTAGTCGGATGCTGCCGGGATTCGGTTGGACGGTTGACGGCTGTGGCGCGCCCCCCGGCGCGGAGCAGCCCGACTCATGGTCTGAACGTTGAGCGTTTGCAATATATAGAGTATGGCACCTCTTTGTTGGAAAGGTTTGGGAGGTGAGACCAAGCCGGTGACGAGACCGTCGGGAGATTCCTGCACGAGCAAATGGAAGAAACTTCAGGACAACCCGAATTGGATGTGCGGTAGAGTATTTGGAGTCGACGAGAGTTTGCGCGGCGCTGGAGCGACTGGATGCGATGGGATGTGGTTCTCTGACCAAGGCCTGCAAGATGCGGTACAAGCCGAGATGGATCTTGGCGAGTTCGGCCTGAGATACCTGGCGGATATCGCAGGGGCTTTTGGGTGCGTGATCGGCGGATGACCCCGCAGATGACGGCCCAGCCCGTAATATCCCGGATTTCCTGGTGATATCAGCAACGCGACGCCTGCGCCCGACGGCTGCGCATTGCGGCGCAATAAAAATTGTACCTACGTGAAGCCCTGAGTCTGAAGAATCGTTTGACCCAACTTGCGTATCGGTAGCTCGCGTGGTTCTGATGTTGTGTCCGGAAACGTGCAGTGCGTCCGATTTTTGGGCGGTCTTCAGCGTATCGTTCAGTGAATTGGATCGCGAATGGTATAGCATAGCGTGTCTGCGGCATGGAGCAATTCGAAACCTGCTAGCTGCCGCTCGGGCCGCGAAGAAAAGAAAGGAAGAGTCGCACGGCAAAGAGACGGGCCCCGCTTCCCACGTGGCTCTCGCCGGAGTCCAGCAGCTGCAGACGGAGCTACCCGTGCCATGTCCCACTTTATTTGGAACTCGAGCACGAGCACAAAGGTGGTGCTGGACACCACAACAGCCAGGACACCGCAAGAGCCACTTTTTCGACCCCTTCGTCTTGAGGCCGTTCTATTCCACCACTTCCGCTTCTATCTTGACAGTGCGACATGGAATCTCGTACTCGAGAGGCAGTGCAGTATATCCGTGATGTTCCTGGAGCGAAAATCGCCAGTGTAGCCCGAGAGTTCGGCATTCCACGCAATCGACTGCGTTCCCGCCTTCAAGGCCATCATCCTAAAGCAGGCCGGCCAGCTGCGAATTTGAAGTTATCGCGTCCAGAGGAAGCAGCATTGTGTCGCTACATCGATCGCCTAGATAACATGAACCTTGCTGTGCGCCCGGGATTTGTCACCGACGCGACAAACAATATCTTGCGTGAGCGGTCTGGACCGTCTGGTCAAGCCGATTTTATCATCGGCAGCAAATGGACGTCCCGCTTTCTGAAACGGCACGGCTACTTCAAGAAGCTCCAGAAAAAGCTTCATGCCGAGCGGCAGGCGTCGGAGGACCTTACCCGAGTCACTAATTATTTCCAAACCCTTGAAAAAGTCGTCCAAGACAAGGTCAATAATGCCTTTTCAATGCCCCTACAAACTCTCGTCGTGAGACCAGCAGATGACTGGTTTACGTCCCAGTCTTACTCCCAGCACGTTCGTTCTTGCAAGAGGAATAGGCATTTGGCAACTGTATTTCCATCGGCATAGGATCTGTATCGTAGCCTTACCAATTTACAGTCGTCGTTACGGCAAAAAAGCCCTTCGCTGATGAATTACACCGTCGTTTCTTTTGCACCCAATCCATCTCAAGATCTAAGGGTATCCCGTAGGAGTATTGGCGTCAATACAAACAGCTATACAACAGTTGACCGGCCAGTATTTTGACAGAAAAGACTGCAGGGAAATCCAGAAGGTGCGTTATCATGCCGTCTCATTCGTCCAGTCCTGATGAAGATTAACGTTTCGATGGCATGACGGAGTTTCGTCCCGAGATGGAGACTTCGGCCTCCTAATGTCGATGGGAAGCCGGTCCTTGGCGGCACGAACGACTTGTTGGTCCTACGGACCTTCAACATTGCCTATGATGAGGGCATCTTCACTTCTGAGCGGCATCGAATCCAGCTTCAGGCTGCTACCTCCTCCTTCCTCTCACCGGCGCTTGCTTATTTCTTTCCGTTTCATCGCTTTGCTTTTTTCATGTGATCCAAGGTTCCACTGAAGGAAGTCTGCAGGGCTCTGGCGTGAAGCCTAGTCAACCCGGCCTGGCCGCGTACACGCACTGCAGTCTTGTCACGAATGAGAATGGCCCCAAAACCAATAATACTCATTCCAAACCAATGAGCCCTTGACATGTGGGTTCTAAGGCTGGAATCGAGCGACACATAAAATTCTTGCTCAACGCATTTCCCTGCATTTTACCCCAAGGTCGCAGACCATGATTGGTGATTTGTTCAGCTCTCTTGCACGACGCCATCAGCCTCAAAAAGCCAACATATGCTGCCTCATCGTAGCACGCGGATCTCGACCGGTCACATAACGCGAAGTGTTCCCCGGTCCACAATCCATGTTTAGATCGTGATTTCGCCTTGAGGGCCAGTCTATACGCAGCGACAGATCCTCGCTCAGCTTTGGACAATAGTCTATTAAATGTAATAGTGTGCGCGGAGGAGAATGTCCCGCCACTTGTTGACTCTGTGTGGCGTTGCTGCGACAAAACTCCATGGTCAGATTCGGCTTTAGAAACTCGAACCTCCCCCTTTATTTTTTTCGTTCCTTCTCGGGACTAGGGAACTACTCTGTCGGATGTTGCTCTGGCCTAGCCTCCTCCAACATTAAGGCGGTGCGAATTTCGAGTTCCAAATGAAACGGGGCATGGCACGGAGTTGTGCGGTCGACTGCGCAACCAGATTCTAATTGGTATAATGGAAAGATCAATTCGGCTTCTCATACTCAAATCTTGATCCTCGTCGGCGCTAAATTGTCATGCCTCATTTCGATCTTCGCAAGATCGACCTGTCAGATATTGTACTGAACCTGCCCCGCGAGTTATCCCCTCCTTTTTTTCCTCACCCTTTCGTGCGTTTCATCTACGTGTCTCTTGAGGTTGTCTCGGCGAGTGAATTTCCGTTTGCAATCGAGGAAAGGGCATTGGCCCCCTTCTGAGGGAATCCTGTTTTCCGCCTTCGACGCATGTGCAGGATGATGAACTCTGACATGGCGATGCATTTCTTTTTTTGTAAAAAAAAAGCGACCGACGCACCCTTCAGGACATGTGATTGAAGGTCCTTGCTTTGACTGTCGATACCTGTTTCACCAAGTCAGGAGGAACCATAATGTGTAATGGTTAATAAAGGTGCACAACTTGCCTCGCGTCGGCTTTTCTCGCTTTTCTTGACAATGTCCGTACGTTGTCCAGACACTCGGAAATGTCACTACGGTCATCCCTGTCATCCAAAGCCGAAAACGAAGGTCCCAGACCTTCTGTTTGCATGGGTTTTTTGGTGCAGCCGTGTGGGGCCGGATGACAGACCCCCCCCTGCAGATGACAGTCATGCCCCGATTTGGCCTGCGATACCTGGGTATCGAGGTACCTACCCGGCCGGTTTGCCTTTTAGGCCGTGTTTGTTAAGACAATGCTTATCGATAACGCGCCACCAGCTCCCCGGTGTCCGGACAATGACGCCGCCTCGGCGCTGGCCCCTTGGCTTGTGGGGCTGACGTCTGAAATACGTACCTGGGCCGCTAACCATGCCAGCATGTCTCTCTTCAAGGCCGACGCCCAGCCTCAACAGAGTAATTCATCTACATAGCTGGGCCGTCCGTAATAAACAGGCCCCTATCGGACTCGACGACATGCATTGCGTCGCCAAACAGATATGCCAGCATTCTTCAACCATCTCGATCCCTGATTTTATCTTCTACCGCGCCCCTCTCGATCAAGCCGACAAGACCCGGTGTTAGTCCTCTCGTCAAGCTGACCGCCATGGTATAGCAAGCCAGTGACGAGAGGATCCGCATCATCGAACGTCAGCGTCGCCGTCAACGACACACTCGCCCGCCATCCCATCCAGACATGGTGGCATCCTCGGCTACATCCTCATCTGGCTCTGCCGGGTCCGAGCCGGTTGACCTGTCGACTCCGCAGTCACTTACCAGAGCCGTCCTGGCCAGGCGTCGCGAATACGTGCGGCCGCGCAGAGTGCGAGTCAAGATTGGCACCTGGAACGTCGCCGCCTGTCCGGGAACCGACAAGGACTTGGCGAGCTGGTTCGTAGGCGGTCAGGGTCTCGACAAGGCCCTGGCAACGCTCGATCTCGACCACAACCTCGCCGTCCAACACATCAAGTCCGGCGCCGTCGACGGAGACTCTGATTCGGTCCGCCTCATTGGCGGGGACGACATAGATCTATACGTTTTGGGATTGCAAGAGGTTATTGACCTCAATGGAACAAGAGATTACATGAACCGAGCCGTCTATGCCGACAATGGCCCCATGATGAAGTGGCAGGCAGCGCTGGAGGCCATGTTGCCTCCTGGATACGAGCTTATTGTCTCTCAGCAAATGACTGGAATCCTCTTGCTCATCTATGCGTCACCGGAACTCGCGCCAGCAATCAGTAACGTGAGCGTCAAGCAGGTCGGGACAGGGCTGCTGGGTTATTTTGGAAACAAGGGCGCCGTTACGGCGAGGCTGGTTCTTGGTGAAACGACCCGCATGGTCTTTACCAATTGCCATCTTGCCAGTGGTGCGAGTCCAAGCCATATGGATCGCCGATTCTGGGACGTGGGCCAGATTTTGTCGAAGACGCAGTTCGATCCCGTTGTGCATACCGGAGTGGCCGAGGACGATGGCGACAAGATTGGCGACGAAGACTTTGCGTTTTGGTTTGGCGACCTCAACTTTCGTCTCGACGGTCTTCCCGGAGACGACATCAGGAGGCTCTTGATGTTGCACACACGCGGCGAATATGATTTGAATCACAAAGACTCCCCTGCTCCCCTGGACGGCGACGGATTCATCGTCATGAAAAGTTGCGAGAGCGACGACGAGTCCAGCATCAACGTATCGTTGCACTCTCGGGATCATAGTTTCGATTCCAAGAGTTCCCTGCCTGACCCAGACGATTTCCCAGTCGATCCAAGCCAGGACCCGGCCTCCTTACAAGCTACCCTGGATTCCCTCATGCCCCATGACCAACTGCGGCGCGCAATGACCCAGCGCAAGGTCTTTCACGATGGCTGGAGGGAAGGGCATATTACTTTCTTGCCATCATACAAGTACGACGTCGGCACCATTGGCCTACTAGACTCAAGTGAAAAGCGGCGTGCCCCAAGCTGGTGCGATCGCATCCTATACCGGACGCGAAAAGACAAGCAAGCATACGAGCAGCTCATTGAGGATGAAAAGGCCGCCAAGCTCAAAGATGAAGAGATGAAGTCCAGGGGACTCGAAGAGGACGACGATGTCCTGTTTAGCTATGATCCGGACACCGATGGCGAGCAGCAGCCCAAAGGAAACCCGGGCATCGACTACGACGAGTATGACGAAACCTTTGATACCGGCGAGCCCGACGAAGTAGTGACCACCGATGGTTTCATCGACCACGTTCATCAGGATATCTACACGTCTCATCAGCGCATCAACTCTTCTGACCACAAGCCCGTCATTTCCGTCTTCACAATAGATTTCGACGCCGTTGTGCCAGAGCTCAAGGCTCAGGTGCACGCTGAAGTCGCCCGCGAGCTCGATCGAGCCGAAAATGAGGGTCGTCCTGGGGTCACTGTCGTGATTGAGGGCGCCAGGGGAGACCATCCGAGCGCTATCGACTTTGGCGAGATTGGATTTCTAGAGAGGGCATCTGCCGTTGCAACAATAGCAAACACTGGAGGAGTGCCTGCGAGCTTTGCTTTTGTTGAGAAACCTACCGTTGAAAATGATGATTCGGACGCGATCACATGGCTCACCTCATCCTTCATCCAGACGGACCAAGACGCAACGGAGCAGCTTGGAAAGACTGTGACGTTGGAGCCGGGTGAGACCGTCTTGGCTCACATTGAAGCTCAAATATCAGTCATTTCTCAACTGCGAGCCCTCAACGATGGTCACGCCAAAATGGAGGAAATCTTGGTGCTGCGAGTGGAAGATGGGCGCGACCACTTTATCCCAGTACGGGGCAAATGGCTACCTACCTGCTTCGGGCGTTCGATTGATGAGCTGATACGCATCCCTGACGGTGGCATCCGGAAATTCCTGCGCGAATCCAATATTGGAGGGGCGATTCCCTACGACTTGGACGTCCATTGCTCGGCGCCAAAGGAGCTGTTCAAGCTCACGGAAGCAATGCAGACGCTTACGGAGCGCTGCGTCGCGGACGAAGCTATGCTGGAAGACGTGCATGTCCCTCGTGACCCAGGGTGGCCGCTTGATGCGTCTACGTGGACTACCGCTCTTCAAGAACAGTCTCATATTAAGGCAGCAATTGTCGCAGCCTTGGACACGGACACCTCGATTGCGGAGGCCCTGCCCGTCGAGCTGTCTTCAATTCACAAGTTGGAGCTTATCTCAGCAGTCCTGCTTCTCTTTCTTGCGTCCCTTACCGATGGACTCATTCCCACACATCTATGGGCGAAGTTGACAACGTCTCTCCCCAGCCTGACGGCACTTCCGCCGGCGGCGTGGCCTAATATCCGCTCCGAGGTCCTCGATGTTCTTGCGACGGCACCGAACCACAATATCGCATTCGTTTTTCTGACGGCAACCGTGTCACGGATGGTGTCGGAACTCAGCCCCTATAACCCCGACGCACCCGGCTTGAGCGCGCTCGGTCGCCGACTCAGCTTTCGCAAACCCGAAGACGACGGCTCCAAAAAGAGGCGGATACGCGAAAGGAGATATGCAGAGATATTGGGGCCGCTGGTATTTCGTTCGAGCGAAAAGGACAAGGCGGTCAAGGACAAGGAGCGGAACGTGATTGAGATGTTCCTGAGCCGAGAGGCCAACGGCTAGAGGCGACACACAGGAGTCGCACGGGTGAATGGCTTGGAGAAACGGCGACGAGCTCGGGACTGGGCCCTTGAGCGTTTACGAATAATGGCATCCAAACGACGAGCATTGAATTGTTTCATTATACTACCGTAGCTTCAGCAGCTCGATTGGATTATACGCGGGTCATACAATGATACCATTAGGAGGACGTTATGGAGACTTCAATAAGGCCAACGTTTCGTTTCGACCAGAAGCTCAAGTGGAAGGAGCTTTGTGAGTGCGGCTTTCTCTGGCTGTTTGTGATCAGGCAGCCGTGCAGGGGTCTTTGATTGCGCAAGCGTGACCGGCAAAGACGGTGAGCCTCAAAATCTGCGTTTTGCGCGACGCTCTGGACTTCATGATCTCCAGCCAGCAGAGTTTGCCGTCGCCAGCCCGGAATGTGCTGTGTTCTTGAAGAAGCTGGCATCGAGAGATTGGTCTGCATTGCTCGATGTACTCGCCCCTACCGATGGATCGAGTTACACGAATCGATTAAGAGAGCAAGACACTTTCTATTCGATAACATCAGGGCCCTACCACAGGTGGCTTATTGCCGAGCTTGCAAGCCACTTCAAAGTATCGAGACGGTTATGGGAGAAGCTGTATCAGCAGCTCGCGCAAACCGGTGGTCCATCTCGTCTTGCCTCCGATATCGCGTTCGTCTTGGTCCAACGGGAGCACTCGTCAAACACTGCATACCCAGTACCTCCAGCAACCAGCGGTATTCGATTCGAATCGACTTCTCCAGGCCGTGGGACCGATACGGCTATATACGTGCCAACTTTGACTCGCTTCGTGGGTCAACATGGGCTGGGGCAATCGATACACGGATACGAAAAAGATATCTCTGCACGGCCGCATGGCAATACTACAGCAAGTGAAGCGTCTGCTACGCGATCTCGAAAATCTTCGACTTCAAATCCTGATACAAGCTCCACCGGGTGCCATCGCTGCCTTGGCGGCAAGTGTTGCATTGCCCAATGAAACCAACGACGAGATTGCACATATTCAAGAGTGCTCCATGATATCGTCCTATGCGTGTTGCAGCAGAGACTCCGAGGCCGAACGCGATGCATTCAGCCTTCAAGATTCATGGTTCATTGCTCTTGAACTGACCTTTTCCGTCGATGGAACTCCTGGTTTACACAACTCGATCAATTCTTCCTTGGATAGATCCATGATAGGAGCATCAACTAACTCGGAAGACCAGTGGAATGAAGGGCTGAGCAGTAGCTCGCACCAAGACATAGCGGCGATAGGTGGCGACTGGGAAGATCGAGATACTGGTCAAAACGAGGGAGTTCGTGAGCTCGAGAGGCAGACACGCTGCGAGGACCCGAATCGATCTGCATTAGAAAGCGACACTGGCTGGAGAGATGCAGGAGGACAAACCTCTACGTGGACCGATGTGCAGCACTCCCCATGGTATTCGACGTCCTGGCAGCAACTGACAGACTACCTGAATGACATGCAATATGCAGACCGCACGCTTACGCTTGTTTTCAAATCCAACCCTGAGTCCAGCCAAGGCGTGCCGTCGTCTCATCCACATGGCGACTCAGATGTGCTATTCCCCCTAAGTCAGCTGATTCGACTTCAGAAAACCATTGTGG
Source organism: Hirsutella minnesotensis 3608 (assembly GCA_000956045.1). Taxonomy (NCBI): domain Eukaryota; kingdom Fungi; phylum Ascomycota; class Sordariomycetes; order Hypocreales; family Ophiocordycipitaceae; genus Hirsutella; species Hirsutella minnesotensis. Next base: position 822,303 of record KQ030508.1, on the reverse strand, counting down.
AAGTGAAGGAGCGCCACGAGACCTTGTCGGAACGAGCAGACGAGATTAGGAGATCGTCACGATGCCATCCTTTCCGCTGGAAGTTGGCAGAATCTCACGGCAACGTCAAAGAGCTACTGAAGAGCAAAGGCTTACCCAGCCCCTTGACGGAGACTCTGAGCGTGGACGAAGATGAGTCTCACGAGCAGGACGCGTGGGCACTTATGGAAGAACGATACCGGCGGCCCAGATCGCACAAGAATGCCGGTCCTGGCAATAATTTCGAAGTTTTTGCAGGGACGAGGAAAAAACGTGGCTCGACCAGAGAGGTTATCTGGTAGCTAGCCATCGCATCAAGGGGTCAAAACTTGCTAGACTTCTCATCCACAGCATGATAGAGAATAGCGAGTTCGAACAAGACACGGCACTAGCAATCTACTCCATTCAGAGTTACGCAAGAATGACGCAAGCCAGAATCTTTTATGGTGTCAAGGTTAGGCGTCCGTGACTTTGGTCATGCGATCTCGTTTCAGTCCCAGTGCACGGGTCAATCACCCTACATCAAGGTCTGTTTGAGTTCCGCCCTTCGAAGCTTGTATGGAAACAACACTTGGTCTCGAATACAAAATCGTACATTGTTCCATATTTAACGTACAAGAAACATGGTTTACCGAGTTCGCATAATAGCGGGACGGCGTGGACACGAAAGGGGCCGCCGAAGGCGAGAAAGCCAACGTCAAAAGCGCCCCGGAAAAGCACGAAGAATATGCTATCCATTGTATTCACGCTGATACGTGGGATGCGGCTGCCATTCATCCTCAAACATCTGTGCTACCCAGTAGAGTGGATGGTCCCAGTCAAACAGCGTCTGGGAGCCCATGTACGGCGTCTCATGGGATTCCGAGCGCTGCACCCCCGGCCTTTCCACTGCGAGGCCGTCTCAGCAAATCAGCAGAGGGTCACTGATGGCGCTCTAATCGTGCCCGCCCCCACTTTATTTGGGTTTCGCGAAGGCTCACCCACTAAAGTGGGTGCTGATCACCATCGCGGACAGATCACCAAAACGGACACTTTTCTGTAATACCTCCTTACCAAGGCGCGTATGTACGGCAAAAATGGCCAAATCTCGCGATTCTACTGTCGAATTACGTGTAGAGGAGGCTTTGGGGTACCTAGATGCGCACCCAGGTGCGAAGCCTACAACTGTCGCGCGACAGTTTGCAGTTCCTCGCGCGCGACTCCTCCGCCGCATTGACGGCATCTTTCCTCGCGCCGGTAATCCTGCAACAAATACGAAGCTCTCAAAGCCAGAAGAAACGGCACTCTGTCGGTATATCGATCGCCTTGATCGTATCAACTTACCTACCCGAAAAGCGTTTATTCGAGATACTGCCAACTACATTCTCCGAGCCAGGGCCTCGCGCGCGGAGCAGGCCGATCCTCCGACCGTCGGCAAGAAGTGGGTGGATAGGTTCATCAAACGGCACAAATACGACATCGTGCCATCTCATGTATTAGACGCTAATCGGCAAGCTTCTGAGGATCCGGAGGCTATAAATGCTTGGTTCTTGAAGTATAAGGCGGTAGTGGCAGAGCACGGTATTGTTGCAGACGATATATGGAATATGGACGAAACAGGGTTTCAGATCGGCGTTGGAAAGGATCAAATGGTCGTTACCAAACGGAGACGAGCTCATTACTTCAGCCTTCCTACAAACCGCGAATCTGCTACGGCGGTCGAGGCGATATCGGCTACCGGCCGAGTTATTCCCGTTTTCCTGATTTTGTCGGGCACGATGCATATGGCCAATTGGTACCGGTTGGAAGAGCTCGATAAGGATACAGTTATCGGTACTTCACCGACTGGCTACTCGAACGACGAGCTATCGATGGCTTGGATCCAGCACTTCGAGGCTTATACCAAAAAAGGGGCTGTTGGTAGTAAGAGGCTACTTTTGATGGATGGATACGGGTCTCACTGCACTCGCGAGTTTATCCAATACTGCGACGATAGTAGTATTGTCCCTTTCGGCTTTCCACCCCATTCGACGCACCTTCTTCAACCTCTCGATGTCGTTATGTTCCAGCCTCTAAAGCACTACCACGCCGAAGCTTTAGACCTTATTGTCCGAGACGGCTGCGCGAATATTACGAAGATCGAGTTCCTTTCTGTGATCCAAGAGGTACGGAGGAAGGCTTTTAGGGAAGATTCAATCCTCTCGGCGTTCAAGAAAAGCGGTCTCGTACCGTACGATCCGCTAGTTGTTATGCGGAGGATCCAGGAGCGACAAGAACGAGCCCTAACCCCCCCTCCGCCTCCCGCTCCAGAGCTACAGTCCTCCCCGTTCAATACGCCAGTCACTCTACGACAATTGAAAAAAATAGCTTACGACCTACAAACACAGGCTAAAGAGGAGGACTTTAATCCGGCGCTGAAGAGGACTCTAGACCAGTTTGTCCGCGGAGCCCTAACTCAGGGGACGGAGCTTCTCTATACAATGCGGGACTTAAAACGCACGAAAATGGCGGAGGAAGTTACACGCCGTCGTCGGAGCCAAAAGAACCAGCAACTAAAAGCTGGCGGAGTACTCACAGTCGACCACGCTCGCAAGATTGTTAGGCAGAAGGACGATGACGCTCTGGAGAAGGCTAGGAAAATTGTCGAACGCGCCGACGCGCAGATGAGAAATATGTATAAGAAATGGTTTGGAGAAGCCGCAAAAGTCGCACGTAAATACCGGCTCGACGGCCGGCTCGAACCATTATATATAGTTGACCAAGAGGGTAAGGGTCGGTTCTTACGTAGGGGGTAGAAGGTAGATACTACAGAAAAGTGTCCGTTTTGGTGATCTGTCCGGGATGGTGATCAGCACCCACTTTAGTGGGTGAGCCTTCGCGAAACCCAAATAAAGTGGGGGCGGGCACGATTAGAGCAGGAAGAAGGCCCGAGACTCACCGAAGCCGTTGTCCTCTCACCAATGGTCATATTGCTCTCCGGCTACGCCGCCTTCATGGCAAGCTTGGAGACAGTGGGTTAGGCGGTAGAGAGACGAGATTAGCCTCGAGAGGGGACGAAGGATCAGGCTCGCTCCATTCTCCCCCTACCACCTAGCAGTGCCCTGGCAGCAAATGAAAGCTACCGTTGCAGATCCTAACGCAACGGGCCGCAGTGCCTGTGTTCTCTGATGTGGCCATGGCGCAGAGGGCGAGAAAGGTTTGAGTCGTGGAAGCTGAAGAGATGAGGGGCAAGATGCAAGTGCAAAACCAGGGCAGACAGACGTCGATTTGATTGCGAAAGGGACGTTCACGGCGGGCTGACTGTTAAGCGAACTAGGGACGTACTGCTGTTGTGGGGAAGAGCTATTGAGAGAGGCTTTGTGTATTCGTAGTGGTGTACAAAAAGGTCAGACTGGCACAGGGCACAAGGGGTGGAATATGAACCCGACTTGATCTCTTGCCCAGGGGCCTCTGGCCAAATCAATCTACCGCGAAGGCCGTCGTGAAGATGCTGGTCGAGGTCGCTCGATGGGACACGAGCTAATCATGGGCCCTCGGTCGGGACAGTAGCCGAAGGCGTCTTCGTTGATTGTCGCGCCCAAGGTAGCGTCAGGACCCTGCGCAAGGGTTGAAGGCAAAGAGTTTGTCCACCTGGATGCCGCGCTGTGGGCAAGATACAGTGCGTTCAATGTTGCCGAGTTCCAAAAAAAATTTTGTGGCCAAGGCGATTTCGGCGGCTTCTGACCCGAAAGTCGCACGCCAACAACAGCTGAAGACGCGCAGAGCGCAGTCGAGCTCGTCCTTAAAGTACGTAGATGTACGCAGGCCTCGAGTGTCCTCCGCCTTGCCGCACTTGTGCGCACAGACGCTGATCAACGTACGACACGGTTTCAATACCTTATCAACAGTCAATCATGGCAGGGACAGTGGCTAAATTCCCCCGGTCGCGCACCGAAATGCGGCATCTCTGCAGGCAAATGCTTGCATCAAACATCAGTAAGAAGCTGGACCAAACACGCTTCGGAGCACCCATAACCTGGGGTCCCATCAATGCTTACACGGAAATAGAGACTGAGCTAGGCCTGGTAGTCAGCCCTCGGCGAGTAACCTTGATGCCCAGCGCAACAGCAATGTACGCTTGGCAGGTCGAGCCACATCTGGCGCATCTTTTCACCAAGCAGATTAGCCGCCATGGCCTCGGGGCTTGTCAGGAGATTTGCTCCAATTTGGGCGGGGCCATCAAGGCCATCTACTCGCCTGCTCCCCCACGTCCTCTTCCGCTTCTCTATCCCTTGGGATGCGCGAAGACTGCAATGCAAGTTTTGCAAGGATCTAAGCCAGTCAGAGAACAATAAATCAAAGATACATTGATTGCCCGCAAGGTTATGTGGCAATAGAGGTCCCGGCAAATCGTGGTCCTACTTAAAGCTACATTCTGCCGCTTACAATCTCAGCACGAGCAATCTGTAGCCCGAGGTTCAGCGATCGATACCAGGGTGCTGTGGGTCAGAATTGGCATTGCAGTCTTCGCGCATCCCGAGGGATATGAAGAAGGCAGCGATCCGCCTGATCTAACCAACCAGCAAAGGGAAGAGCTATATGATGAGATTGAGTTTCTTTTGAGCCAATCGAATCCGATTCTGCCTGGCCTGGAAGCTCTTATAGAAGCTGTGGAAGAAGGCGCTGAGGAAGGTTGGCAAGACGTTAAAGAGGACGAATTGCCTAATTAGGCAGGGCATGTGGATACAATACTGTATTGTGCTGCACGGTGTTATGTAATCCGAGTGACCTAAGCTGGTCTGAATACTTTAGTGCCCAACCTCCGTACCTCTTCCACACTCCGAGCTGGCGCTGCAGGCGCGGGTCCGTCAGCGTCTCCATGACGAGCTCGTGCTGCTCCGACGTCAGGTCCGCGGTGAAGTGCCTGTGCCGCGTCCACGGCTCGCGGGGGTCAGGCCACGGCCTGCAGTTGTAGTAGTGCCAGTGCATGAGGATGCTGTTGCAGCCCTGGTGGAGCTCCTCGACGAAGCTGGGGATTGTGTATCGATACTTTGCGGACGCAACCATCATGTCAAGGGGGAAGGGGGAAAAGAAAGGGGGCGGTCCGGTTCCCGAGGAGGCCGGCCCTGAAAGGCGTGCGCCTCCCAAGGCGGATTGGGGGGATGGATGCCTCCCTACCCTTGCGCCGCAGTTGTTGCGCGCGTGACGATATCGATCGGCGCTGATGAAGCTCGCCTCCCGCAAGAGGATGAAGACGCAGAGATAGATGGTCCACCACCAGCGGCTCTGGTTGCGAAAGATCAAGTTCTCGAGCCCCTGAAGGACCCGTCTGCCGTATTTCGTGAGGACCCGGTTATGGTTGATGCTATCGAACTGGGCCACAATCATACGCGGCAGGGAGACTTTGCCGTACAGGGGATACGTCTCGTCTTTCGTTTCCGGCTTCATGCCCAGACTCTCTTCGCCACAAATGTACGCGCTGCCCGTCGTGTGCCCTTTGTCCATGGTCAGCAACGTGCGGCCTCCGAATTGGCCATCGCAATCAAAAGGGGCTCTAGTCTTGTAAGGACCTCCGAGATAACTGACTTGTGGCAAACCAGAGGATGAAGAGGTTTCGCAGGATATCCTTCTCCGGGTTGACCACCTTGCTGCCCGAATGGCCGTCGACTTTGGTCTAAGTAAGCATCAGTATCAGCCGGTCCAAGGACAGAAAAAGGAGAAACCGGCCTGATGTCGCATACCTCGAGCTGCACGTAGTACTTGACAGCCGTGATATAGGTGCGCTTGATGATGTCCTGATCAAGAGGAGGCAGACCAAGAAGCTGCATGGCCGACGCATTCTCCCTCAGAATCGACGGTATAGCATTGTCGACAACGTACTGCTCAAAGTAATCGGCCGTCGCATGGACGTTTACAAGGCAAAAGGGCTCAATCTCCTTCTTCCTACGTACCTCGTGCCCCTGATCGCCCTCGCGGGTATACCAATAGCGAGCCGTCACGTCGCCGTGACGGGTAGTGAAGCCGATGACCTCGAGCACCAATGGCTTTTCGCATATGCCGAGGGTGACGTGGATGCTCCGCTTCCCATGAGCTGCAAGGCGGTCGCAGACGCTCACATTCTTCATCTCGGTGCCGCCCCAGCGCTCCGTCAGGCCCAGGCCGCCTGAGCGGAAGAGAACCGTGTCGATGAGCTTGTGCCTGAAGCACGCGATGCGATGAATCGTCTTCTTGGACGTCTTGGAGAAGAGTTGGCACGGCAGGCACTCGGCCTGCTCGTCATCCGCGTCGTTGACGCACTTGGAGGCTCAAGTCAGCATGCAGCTCCACGCTTGTCTCTACAGGTCTTGAGAGGCGAGACGTGACCTACACGCAGCTTCTGGATACGGCATCGCAAGCAAGACTTCTTACACCGAGTATCAGCTCCTTCTTTCTTTTCGGGTTCAAGTTGAGCCGAGGGAGCCTCTGGCTTGTTCGGCTTGGATGACGTATCACTGTATTTCTTCTTTCTCGCGGCTACCTTGAATATTGGTTCAGTGCCCTGATCGAGGTTCAGCTCGATATTGAAAGGGCCGGTGTGACTGAATTCAGTCGTAACCGTCCATGATTCGGCCGACGAAGGGTTGCAGCTGCTCCCACATGTGGCCTGGACGGGCTCTGCAAGGCTCGATTGGGATCTTGGAGGCGACCTCTCACGATCTAAACAGTCTTTCCCTTCATCATCACGCTGAAGTTGATTGCTAGGCGCGTCAAGGGGCAGCAAAACCTCGCTGTGGGATGAAGAGGGACTGTCTGGACGTGAAGGCCGATCCCGAGGGTGATGTAAACCTCCACCCATGATGTGAGAAGGGGCGAGGTCCGATCCGAATCTCTGAACTTCGAGATGCTGCCCTGGAGATGCCCACTTGGCGTGCGTTACGGGCACAAAGCGAGGTTGTCCAGCATAGCTCTGCCAGAACCCTGAAACGGGGTGTGGCTGAACCTCAGACTCGGTGAACAGGGCCACCGATGACTGCGTAGGTGCAGCCAGGCGTGTTTTATTCAGGCTGACCTCGGCGCCGGGTGCCTGGATCGAGGAGATGTGGTCTGACGGCGTCGCATGCGTCGCTCCGTGCACGAAATCCGTCACACAAGACTTCGATGTGCCACTGCTGATAGCCCCAGGGCCCGAAGGGGGACATTGTCGGGACTGGACAGCGCTCGCACTGCTGGCGGTGTCGATGGAGGTCGTAGCTGGACTAGACAGGTCAGGGGAATCAGGAGAGCGGTGGCTGTGAGAGAGCTGACTGGCCAGGGATCTGCGAATCCTCTCCTGGAACAATGGATGATAGAGTACCTGTAGAGCACTACGAGCCGGTGACATTTCCTCGCCCCTGTCCATACACGGGGTGGCGAGACGGCCATCGTCACGGCTTGCTATCTCGTCGAGGCCGGCAGCAATTGACCGACAATGCGGCTCGCAGCTCGACGCCGGCGAAGACGCCAGGCCCGCCACCGTCCATGGATGCCCCGGCTGCATGTAGGATATATCATGGTCTGGCCGGGGCGCGCCATCGGTTGCATGAAGCCTGGTGGCATCACTATACGCTTCGGACCTTGGCAAGTCATCATTGTACGAGGGCACCAAGGGCGTTGGCGTAGGCCCGTCTGTCTCGGTCACACCCGCGCCGGGATGAACGAACCAGGAATACTGGAAAGTGTCTCCCGGTCCGGCCTGTTCTAGTTGATTGCTGCTGTCGTGAAACAACCTGCGAGCGCTACAGTTTCTCTTGACAACACGAGTCGTCTCTGGCGGCGAGCGGCCAGAAACTTTTCTCCGCCTGGGACGCCGAGCCTGCGAGACTGATCAGTCAAAAATTAAAAGCCGCCATGGGTCAGGTGTTGTCTGCCCAAGGCCCATTTTCCGGTCGACGTTCTGACCCTGGACCGCAGGCCCGACCCGCTGCCCTCGTATGGCGCGTGAGCATTGCCAACTTTCGCAGAGTCGCGACGCCGAGACGCAAAGCGGTCTCGAGAGCCCAATGACCTTTAAACAAAACTCTGGGGCGACTGGGGGGGCAAGAAAGCAGAGAAGAGTGGAGGGGGCTGGGGCTATACAAGACGGCAAACATACGACTTGACAGAGGCGGACAGACAAGGGAGACAGTTCACGAACGGAGTCAGGGATGAGGGAGGGGACATGTAGTACAGTGCAATGGGAGAATCCAAGGAATACAATAAGGGACAAGAAAGGGGGACAGCCCTATGAGGGACAAGTACGTGACGCGACATGGCCCGATCAGACATGGAAACTTTTTGGTCCTCTCTCACTCACTCACCGGAAGCTCTGCCGGCGGCCTCATGGTCTCCATGGCGCGGCACCGTGCCACCGAGGCCCTGTCTGGAGACACAGCGTCACAAGCGGCGACGTCAAGGACGGGGAGGGACGAGGGACGAGGCGAAAGGGGGGTGGTTCCCCAGGAGGCAGATGTGTCGCACGAGAGATGAGAACTGTCGAGCTGCGCGCAATGAGCAGATGGCGGGTCTCTGAGCACGGAAAGGCGCGAGGGCAAGTGAAGGAGAGAGAAATCGAGCAGGGAGTCGGATGCTGTGCGACCGACTGTAGCACGCGTCGATGTGAGGGCGAGAGCATGCGTGCGTGCGTGTGCTTGTGCGCGTGCGTATGTGCGGAAGAGTGTTGAGGATTATGGGATTCGACGTCCAGGTTTTCTGGCAGCAGCGATGGAAGCAGCAGTCCAAGGCCAAGTCGCCAGAGGACTATGGCCCGAGGCCGGACTGGATCGGGCGGCTGACGGGGAAAGCAGCAGAAAGACCGAGCTCAATGGCCGTGGCTCTCTTGGCCCGGTCAGCGTCTTGTGTAGCCCCGACCACGGGTCTGGCTCCCAAGGGGGCTGCCAGGCCCAAACAGATTGCAGATGCAGACGATCCAGCCATGCGAACGAGGGCAAGCCACCATCCACAGACCAGGTGACACCCCGTGGAAGCGAGGCCTCGCCCCCCCTTCATGTCCCCCCCTCTCCCTCCCCATCCCTCTTCCTGTCCTTGGGCCACCCTCTTTCCTTATACGTTGTTGAGCGAGCTGGCTCTTGTGTAGCCGTGTCAACCGTTTGCCTGAAGACTGGGTTGTCGAAGGGCCGTGCAAGACGAATTCCGACATCTTGGAACCACTCCCGGGATCTCCGGCAAGGAAGGACGAAGCGAGCCATCGAGACGCCATCAAGGCAGCGCCGTACCTGGTCAGGGGCTGATGATCAGCCCGTCCTCCGCACGACGCAATAAATCTCCGTCTGGGCAGCGATACACAACTTCGGATCACTCAGAGCCCGGTAACTGGTTCATCCCTTGATGGAGCACAGCGCAGCCCAGGTGATCAACAGGTGGTGAACCCCGTTGGGTTACCAATGGCTTGGCTACGCGCCGAGACACTATACTGGACAGGATTCACTCTCTTTCCCATATTGTCTGTCCAATTGCGGGCTTTCGGGCTCTTCCAAACTGACGGTTGTGTCGCGCAGCGTCGGTTCGGTCAAACCAAGCCGACGAAGCGCCTCAAGAGCTTGCAACGTAGCCCTCGGATAGGAGCCATACGGCCGATATGTGTGTCACATTACCCCCACGGAGCGAGTGTCTGTATGTGTTCACCAGATTCATCGGAGAGACTCGGCTCTTTTATCCCCGTGCGCTGCGCTGATCGACAAGATGTTGACATGGAATCGAGCAGGCCTAGGCTACAAAAATTGTTGAACGCATGTGTCCGTCCCTGGGCTCTATTATGCCTCTCCCAAAGCCCCGCGTACGTGTTTTCAACTTGTAGTTCGCTATCTAGACCCCTTACTGTCGTCGCTGTAGGTTCGTACTTCCATAGAGCGGACGCACATATGTGAATACATGTACGTAGTGCGAGTGGAAATATTGGGCTGGCGTTACACAAACACGCCAGCCTGTCAGCAATGAACAGTCAGGGAGGCATCCAAGACAGTCTTCTCATGGGTTCTGGTTCTTCTTCGCCATCCCTGCTCCTTCAGCGCCGCGTACGTCAAATGGGTCTGTTCCATGTCGTCTCCGTAATGTGCGTGGTCTCGGGAGTCCGGTTTCCAAGTCCCGATGGATCCCTTTGTCAGAAGGATACGTTGTTTTCTTCACATTCACCAATACCATGCTATTGGAGGCGACATAGGGCCGCAAGCTACGTTGATATCATGATCTCGGGACAGAAAATATCCCAGAACATTCGACGCATGCATTGGTGCAAAACTGACTGGACGTCCAGTGCGTTTATGCATAGATCTTCACCTGCATTCATGGTAGCCACTTTCTGCTTTCTGCTGCCGGACTACAGTACACTGCTTCTTCACCACTCGGATTGAACATGGTTTGCCACAAGTGGAAAGCAAAGAACTGCGCCCATGTCTGAGCCACATTGGACAAGCCGGATCACGGCTGACTTCACCCCCTTTTCAGTGGCCAAGCCTTAATGTTCAAATCCGACTGCCGGCCCCGCAAGCTACTCCTCTACCCGGTAACACGGATCTTTACTTCATGCGGTGTCATCCTATGTATGTACGTGTGTGCAAACGGGGTCCATCCGAGGCTCCGAGCTTGCAGATGACAGGCGCAGGCAAAGGAACTTGTTGTGAGTCTGCCGCTTAATCTCGGCAAATTACAAGGGGCACAGGGTGGTCCAATCGGTACCGAAATCAGAACATGGTAGAATACTTCAAAGAGTATCCCGGATGCGCAGCTCAGATCTTCCGGATATAACGAAAATTTGGAGCGTCGCGGCACTGCGAACTCATTGGAATTTCAATGGCAGTGTCGGTATTTCCTATCAGAAGCCAGGCTGTAAGCAAGCATACAAGGGAATATATGTCACATAAAGCTCCCCGACTCGATGAAAGGCCAGGCGGCCAAACCAAGCTGGAGCGTGGCTCTGGATGTCTGGGGTTACGTAGGGAGGCCTGGTCGCAAGGTCTTAGATGATCCGAACATTGCTTCCTGAGCGTAGTTTTCCACGTCAAAGTAGTAGAGATCTGCTTTTGCGCTGCAATAGTCAGGTCTGAAACTCCTCGACGCTGTCTCCTCAGTCCGAAGGACAGCAGTGCCTCTGCGCTTGGGCTAGGCCTTATCGTTGATGCTCGAGGGCGGATTTTCGGTGACCCAATATGGGAGACAACCTGTCACCCGAAGTCTGACAGAGCTTCATATAAGTTGTACTGAGAGCCTGGTGTCGAGTATTCGGCTCGTCTCTGCGTGTGCAGATTCTTGGGCCGATAGCCCCAACCCCTTATATCAATGCACGGGGCAATCCCACGAGGGCTCCTACCTTTGACATGGGAAGCCCTACATTACGGCCCAATTTGAGGCACGAGGACGGCAAGTCTCGGCATCGACAGACGTCGAATATCGCATGGCCAGGTGTTGACCTTGCCGATGGGGGCATGAATCGACTCGGATCTGCAACACACGACACGACTGACTGGCGCATACATCCCTTCACAGAAGCAACCAGACACGACCGCGGACATGCGCACATGCATACAGAGGCACGAAATTGCGACACGTACATCCATAGTCGGGTGCATTGCATATACGCCAGCCGTCACCGTGTGCTGGGCGCCCACACCAAGCACCAGCATCGCTATCCACGTCAGATTGGTCTACGGGTGTTGGAAGGTTGTAGAGCTCAGTTCTCAGAAAGCTCGGTCTCTCATCCGACCTGTGAGCTGCGGTTTAATGTACTGTAGGTGCAGAAGAGTGAGACAGTAAATCGCCAACGGCAAGTCTGAACCGCCTAGGGCCTCTGCACGGTCCGTCTTGATAGTAACTCTGCCACGTTTTGCCGCACTCTCCCAACTCAATAATGTCTCAAGACGTCCGAGGCTTCCTGCAAGAGACAGAACGGTTCTATATCTCGATGATGACGATGCGGTGGCTATCGTTGCATTCAAACCATTTGGCCAAGAAGCGCGACAAGCTCTGCATCACTTCCCAGAACAGCTAACTGCACGATGCGGCCTCTCGCGGAAAACCTTTTTGCCATCCGGCCCTGAGACATATGGGTCTCAGATACGACACTGCCAAATCAAGAGCCGGGGGCTGGCCGAGTCCGGCATCGTGTACATGCGTGAAATACATGTAGCGGGCGAACTGACTTTGGAAGCCCCTGTCAAGTGTCTATTTCCGTCAAATCGGGCGGATAGAGAGCGCCATCTCACATTATATATTGTCTTGCTACGAGACCTGTCGCAATTTGTACCTTCATGTGCCCTTGAAAGCCTCTGCGATTGGGTCGAGTGTCAAGCACATCCGAAGCTGGTGGAGGTGGCCTCGCCTCCTGGGAACCCATCATTCGATTCCTTGCTTTGACCCACTGGCAAAACAAATCTCAAGAGAGCGCTTGGCAAACTCTGGTGTCTTAGTTCTCATACGGGTATCAGAAGTCAACTGAGGCTTGCCGTTGAAACATGAAGAAGACTTGATCCCGTTTCTTCTTATTTATCACAGCTTCCCGGCTTCCCCCTTGATCCCCACCCCCTTTAATTCCGGCCACTTGTCCCAGTTCTTGAGACCCAATCCTCGACAAGTTGTGTGTGCGGCACCAACACCTTGCTTGCCGGATCGCAGGAGCAGGCACAATCTCGGACACGTCGACGTGGGGAGGAAGTGGTCCCCTTTATGGTGCATTCGAACAGGTGCACGAGGGATAGATATTGTGCTCATGCAGCCGATATGATTTCTTTCTCGGGATTTCCATGCTCCATTCGTGCAGCGTTGAACGTGTTCGATGCTTCAGGCTACCGAAAGGCCAAAAACATCGCGTACAGCGTAGCAGATTGGTAGCCCACTTCCATCCAGAATTAGAGAAAAACACATGCAAAATGCAGTCTGGGACTCTGACTCTTTGCCTCGTGATTGCCACTTGAAGGACCTACGTCTAGGGATCCTCACCGCGAAATCTCTGGTTTCTTTTCGCTCGAACGGAGATATCGACGAGCATCAACAGCATGTTTCGCCTTCATCTCCCCGTAAGCCACAGCGCGCTCATGTGCGACAGCATGTCCCTGGCGCCAACCACGTTCGACAATGCTGTGACACCGTCAGCGGTCGATGAGATCCACCCTTCTGTCAATAAAGGCCGGGATGCGACCCCTTCAGCAGTCCCCAGTGTGTTAGCCGGACCGCAGATTTGGCAAGGGGGAGATTTCAAAAGCAAAGAGACTTTCACGTTGCGATTGAGCCCTCGAGATCTAGAAGAGATTAACTGTGCGCTACAGCACTTCAAAGGTGAGATTCCTCACTCCCTACTACGAAATCCTGGCGAAGAATCAACTGTACTCACCCTGGCCTCGACTGTTAGCCCTCGGCCTCAATGGCGACGAGGTCTCGCCAAAGAATTTTCCTCTTCCGTTTCTGGCTCTGCAGCTTACACGCGCTGCCGAAACTCTTCACCATGGACGCGGCTTTCTTGTTGTCAGAGGGCTCGGGAACGTCCATTATTCCGTTGAGGACAACATCACGATTTATCTTGGGATCGCGAGCCATATAGCCGATAAAAGGGGCTTGCAAGACAGAAAGGGTAATATCCTGTGTAAGCTTTCCCCGCGGATATCCGCAGCCCATTCTCATATCCACGGAAAAGGGGGTTTGAGAAAAGGCGAGTGCTGATAACAACAGCCCACATTACCAATTCAAAAGTATGGACTGTCCCGGTAGAAAGGAGACACGGCATCCACTCGAGTCACGCCTTGGTTCGTCATTGCCCTTGCCGCGGCTTTTCAAATTTTTTCGATTGAAGCTGAATCAGAACCCCTGTACGGTGTAGCCTTTCCATACCGACATGGGCTGCGATATTCTCGCATTGCAAGTCCGCCAGAGCGCATTGACGGGTGGTTTCACCTATCTAAGCTCAGGGTGGACGGTATTCAATCATCTTGCGAGAGAGGAGCCAGAGGTCCTCAGGGTCTTGCTGACTCCCAACTGGCCGGTTCAGATGTAAATCACACACCCATAGACATGATGAAAACTCATCTACGAGAGACTGATGATTTTCCCTAGTTCTACCAGAAAGGATCATTATTACATGGCACCAGTTTTTGCAATCCACGACGGCAGGCTTCTTGTGAGCTTGGATCCCAACCGCTTGGGGCCACCTCCTGGTACCGAGCGCCACATACCACCCCTGTCTCTGACTCAAAAGCATGCCCTCAGCAGGATATCCGAGGTAGCTCGTCGTTTCGAGCTGCGGTTGAAACTGAACACTGGGGACATTCTGTTTTTCAACAACTGGGCCTTGCTTCATCGCCGAGACGCTTATCAAGACGACGAACATACGTCTCGCCACATGGTACGATTATGGCTTCGGAACACCAAAATGGGCTGGGCTGTGCCCTCCTGCATGCTCCCGCCCTGGCTCGCTGCCTACGGAGAAGCATCAAGGAACAGACCCAGGCTCTATCCACTTCATCCAATGCCAAACTACGTGGTCCCGAGATACTCTACCGGTTCGGCGGCATTTGTTATCGAATCGGAGGGTGAGGAGTTTGAATCAGCATAGAACAGAAAAGTAGAATGGATCGCTCAGAGAAATCTCGGCAAATAATGGGAGCCCCGAACCGAAAAGCGGGCAGCACAAGGGCGGGAGCATTAGCCAGGGATTGTACAAAGGACGAAGTGAACTGGGGACAAGGTCGTATCCATACAGCTTACGGTGCACTAAAAGGATTTTCGTCTAGGCGGTAACATCATTATTTTCGTTTCGTGGCTTGTAAGAGATCGTTTTGGGAATCGGGTTGCCCCTGTAAAAGAAGACACTGTGCAATTATGGAAATGCGTTTCACACTCTTCCTCCATCCTAGCATTGGTTCTTTTCGTTGTTGGACACGAGCCTTGAAACCGAGACAGAGTGTTCTGCTGCTGAGTGAAGTGGCAAGACCGCCTACTGCTGCTGACTACATTCTAGTGTGAAGCGTTGCTTGGATCCAACTCTTGACGCATCTCGTCTAATACATCTAGTCGAAATGTACTTCAAAACCTCCGCGCTAGTACCGATGTCGCCGGTTTTCCACATGCCGCTTGATCGATTTTCGAAGCCCTGGGGACTAGGAAAGTATCCGACCCCGGTAGCACCTCTAGGCTACG
Source organism: Hirsutella minnesotensis 3608 (assembly GCA_000956045.1). Lineage (NCBI taxonomy): Eukaryota > Fungi > Ascomycota > Sordariomycetes > Hypocreales > Ophiocordycipitaceae > Hirsutella > Hirsutella minnesotensis. Next base: position 807,192 of record KQ030508.1, on the reverse strand, counting down.
TCCATGTCCATGCGGAGTGTCTTGAGCCCGGAATATAATGTCAAACGAGAACTGTACAGCCACCCGAGCTCTACCTATCAGTTGTGCCTACCTCTGCTACTTTTGTTGCCTTTGCTGCCTCTTCTGCCTCCGCGAAACGGCCGCGGAGTTAAGCTATTCCACTTTGTAGTGGAATAGTAGTGGAATTTTAGCCAGCCTCTAGATATTTACGCAACCGACTTAGGATAAGGACCGTATTCAAACCCCCCAGCGCTCGAAGAAAGAGAGAAAGAGCTAAGGCGCAACGCGGCCATCTCAAGGGAAATCTATAGATCTTTGCGAAAGGAGCAACAAAGTATTTCGTTCATCTTCGAGCAATAAGCAATTCCCGTGCTACTAGAAAAAAAAGATATACCTACTCGGCATCGACCGGGATGGCTCCAATATCTTGAGGCTTACCATGAAAGGACTATAAATATTCTTTCTTAAGCGCAAGATACTTGGGGTTGAATCGTCTAGTTGACGGTAAGTCAAAAATCTATTTGACACCTAATGATCGCAGCGATTCGGATACTATAGCTGGTCGTTCGACAAACTTCCGCGTTTTGGTCTTTGGCAGCTTTCTACGAAGTAGGGAGGCCGTCCAAACCCGGTTGATCCTCTGGTATTAAGCAAAAGGATTGATTTTTCCGCAAGGAAAACATGTCCTCGCATGACGTGATTGTAAATCGTATCGTCGGGCTGAAGTCTGGCCCAAATGACACTCCGCAGCCATGGACAGCATGGCCTTTCCCAAGCGAGTCGGATCTTCTCCATGTGGATCCGGCCACGTCTGCAATGTTGACGTGGACCCCCGCGCATTTCCCAGTCTTTGCAGAAGGTCGTGGTGATTGCCTGTTTGGGATGGCAATGGTCACTTGGTCGCGTCATCATGACGAATGTTCCAATCGCGCCTTAATGGTAGGCCGATTAACGATTGCTTATAATGAACTTTAGGAAGTGGTGTCATTGGATTTTCCAGATGATTACTGCAGCCTTCTCCACCGTTGCGATGACTCGCAAAGAGTGGTACCAGGACGGAACGCCAATGTTCGCGACCTGCTCAGGCGCCTTTTCCTAACAAGGTGCTCCAATGTGTCGGTGGAAACAGCACCACAAGTCGAAGTACCTGTCGGGGATATAAGTTAACGTCCTGAACATGTCATCATGATAAGCACTCCATGCTCGTTTTCAGCAATTCTTTGCTTATGACTCTTGAGTTGACTAGACAAAGGAGCCAAACAACCCCCAGTATCAGCTTGGCCGACTGGAGCATCATGCGGACCGCGCTTACAGGGTTTTTTTTTAACAGAAGTTAATCTAAAGTAATGGAATAGGGTAGATCAAAATGGAATATTGGTGAAGAGGAGAGCGTTTACGTGCTAAGGCCCCCTTCCCCGAGCAGCCATTTTCGCATCAAGTGTAGCCTCAGTGCTCCGAAAAAACCAGCGTCAAAATAGCTTGTTATATCTAAAACACCCTTCTTCAAGCCGTACGGCGTGGTTAGACGAAGAACGCCGTCTTAGTCCTTCGCGATATGCTCGATGTGCCTCGGGCTTGGACAAGCGATGCAAGAATGTTGACCAAAAGTGTTCGCACTGTTTTTCTACAGTATCTAGCGGGTCCAAGTGAAAAACAATGGAACATCAGTTGTTAACCACGTTGCTGCTGATTTTTCAACTCACGACAGGTATGCACAGGGAAGATCACATCCATTGATAGTGCTTGGTTCATGGTCCCATCTTAGTCCATCGCTTCTCCGCACCTATCCTCAAGAGCATGACAGCAGTGTCCATATTTAATTTCGAATCGCTTTTTAAAAGCGGCATTTCGAAAGACGGTCGGCTATGTGCTGCGGGAAGTCATTTGCGATGTCCCGGCCTCAGACTCCGGGGACCCACTTGTGGCGCAGGCTGGAGCGGCTCCGGACGGCTGTTTACTCGGGCCCCACCCGAGATACGGCCCGGGACCCGCGCAACGGACATTCACTTCGCTTAAATGGCATTGCATGTGAGCAGTGCTTTGTTCCAATCACTCGGGTCTCTGCGGGCTGGTCGTTGCGTCCAGTCTCGGTCGATGTCAGGGGTCGGCCGTCTCAGTTGGAAGTGCCCTCGCTTGAATATCCTATCAATAAATGCTCGGTGCCGCATCATCTTATAAGAATTCTCGGAAATGTCGTCACGCGTTACGGCCGAGCGTACGGAAGGACCTGTAAAAAGAAATTGAAAAATGGATGGTTATATGTCCCTCACAGTCATCGTCCAGCGGTAGGTAGTCTACGACTGTTGACTCAATGCGTCCATGCCGGATGTCTAATCGGAACCGAGCCATCTGGTGCACTTGCTACAAAATGCGCTTCAGAGATCCAAGAACAGGAGGAAATCGATAGGTCGAAGAGAAATGTAAGTTCATCTCCCATTGGATTGCCCCATTTCACGGTATATTTTTGCGGAATGGTGAATACTCGCCTCATTCGTCCTCATTGCCTCGCGAAACTATCAGGATTTGAAACGCCCATCATCAAATGAACCGGGCATAATCCTTAGTATCTTTGTCTTGAAACTTCCCTATTCTTGCTATCAAGGAACACCGCAGACTTTGACGTATTGTTTGCAATTATCGTGAAAGATGATTGGGAGAATCGACTATCTAGTCATCGTGAGAGCAATTGGCACAGCATCCAAAGTTTTCACGAAGGAGCATCAAGCTATTCGATAAGTATACTCTGAATAGTGCAATCGACAATCGGGCATGGGGGAGAGGCTCTGCACACCGCCGGCCCCAGATTCTCGTAAATCCCGCGTGACCACCTTTCCATGTGCCTTGCCCCTGGCGCCAGGGCAAGCCAGGTGGCGAGCGGAGAGCCCGTTCCGTATGAACGTGGCAAGGGCTTCTTCAAAGCAGAGGTTATAGCACCGAAACAACTTGGACTCGATACTCGAACGTGCAAAGGGCGAGCGAATGCCTCGGTGGCTTTCGATAGGAAAGGCGGCCGAATAGGGTGCGTCATGAATCACAACATTCAGCGTCATAGACTCAAGGGACACTGCTGAAAGAAGAGTCAAAGAGCTACAAAACATCCAGGGGACGTCTCAAAACCCCTTGACGGCCGTGCGGCTTCGATCCTCCATGCCTCAAGACAAGGATGAGCGCTTCACCACCAGAAGAGGTTGATGAGAAAAGAGGCCCGGTGCGACCGAAAGTGTCTAAAACCCTTGAGCCCAGCCAACAACCAATCAGGCACGGCGGTGAGGAATGTCACGATTCGCGAAAGACGCGTGTAGTTGGTCGCGCGAAGACTCAGAGGCACGACCAAGGAAGTGCGCCGTCTCTGCGCCATCACGTCAGAGATGCCCAGTTCACCTGAAAGGGTGTAGAGCTAAGAATAGCCCTAGGCTGCCAGGACTCTAACTTAGACCCTGTACGGGCGCGGGCTAGCATCCTCAGCCTTGCAGGAATGCGAGCGGCCTTTTCGGACCGAAGGCTCACGCTCCAATACAGTACACAAGGGTCTCTCCCGTGATGTCGCTGTTCCAAATCGCGGGGTCCGTCGAGTGCGGGTGAGTGGTGAATTTTCACAGCGCCAACTCCGCTTCCTTTACCAGGTGGGTCGCCCTGTCTTTGTCCGAAACGGGGATCAGTCAAAGACACGATGCCATCATGGCCCAGCTAGCTGCCCCCAGGCAGAGATGCTAGTGCTTGCTGCAGTTGTGGCCATGACGGGTTCGACGACTCGAGGTCCGTCGGGTCATGGCGAACTGCCCGGCGGCTTACAGGCTGTGCCGTACAGGGCCAGGCCCATGCCTGCGCGGAGACGAATTTGCACTGGTAGCGCAGCACGGCGTGGCCGCTGTCATGCATGAGATGGTTGCGATGCTACGTAGCATCCAGGCGCCATCCGGGATCACCGTATTTGGCTGGTGGCACAGGCGGACAGGGCCTCACGCCAGCCTCTGCTTGGTACCTGGACATCTGAGTCGACGGGAAGGAAGGCAAAGGTCTGCAATTACCAGAATTGACGCCGAAGGAAAGCCCACGGTCCAAGAGCGCCGATAGGGCTGGTGTTCCAAGGCCTATCTGTCGAGGAGTGTTTTGCACGTCGATTCGGCGAGTCAGTTAAGGTTATGGTGGATAAGGTAAGGGAGACCTGGTATCCAGCAAATTGGATGGAGGACTAGATTAAGACCCTTCAACGGTGGCAGGGCTGACTTGGCAAATGTTTTCCCATGACCCTCGCCTCGACCAAGTCTTGGCTATAGAGCACAAGTGTCAAGCCAAGGCACCGACTCGTCGTCAATCTCAAAGGACCGAAATCGACGTGCAAAACCAGGGCGGCGCTCCTCAGACTGTCTCGACGCCGGGCCGCTGATTGTCGCTGCACACACAAGATTGAAAAAAAAAGCGAAGGGACGAACAGGACCGTGGCGAGACCTGTCCAAGATCGCAAGTGGCAGCCATGCCATGTCACAATCATGGGTCCAAAGTCCCTGGTGACATGCAGCAGCATGCATGTTTCTTTCGTCACGTACTGTCCGTACCGGGCTGCCTCTTCGCGTCGGCTGTTGTTGTCGTCTCTGTCGTGATGCCATGCATGGGCCGGCAAGATGGGAATTCTTCTTTGTCCGCACAATCATTATCCGGTTTGCCCTTCCTTCCCTTGGGTTCCTCAGGGGCGCACGTGGCGTCGAACGTCCCAGCACTGTGTGAAAATAGAAGGTACAGTGTGCCTGCGGCCAAGGCCGAAGCCCCAGATCGCAGCAGGTCACGGGCACAGAGTCATGGCCCAACAAGCCGGTGCCTCGCATTCGCCAGGTCTGACACAGTGCGGGTCTTGCATGCAATGCAATAAGGTGCGCCACCCATGTTCTCTGCTCTTACCAGATGCGGACTCTCAGACGAAGAGACTTTTTGAGAGACTGACAGACTGCATGCCCCCGATCCTAACCTTGATTTGCGGCTCGTCTCCCAGACGAAGCTAGGCGTCAAGAACGTCGATCATCTCGACAGGAACCACTCCGACACCACCGCCTCCTCCAAGTGGCATCCATGTGTCAACAACGACCACGGAGAGGCGCTGCAGACTCGGGGTAGGGAGAGACTTGGTGCAGCTTCGAATACTAGCGCATCGAATGCTGTACGGCAAACGTCGAGAATGGGGATTATCGAACTTTGTACGGCACCAAGTCTAAAGGCAAATAGGCATGGCACAGGGGGGAGACAGCGCAGCAGAGGGGACAAATTCATGTCTCGCATTCAAAGGGAGACGGGTTCAAGTCATCTACATCTGGCCCCATGCTGCTGGCAAAAGGACCCTGCAAAAGGCTACGATTTGCACATTCCAACCGCATCAACAATACCAACCAAAGACAAGAGTATTGCACGTCCACTTAAGTGGTTACTATTGCCTCAATTCTTCCGGCGCAACCGCGTCGTCGCACGTCCTGCCCTTGGTTCCCCTCTGGCGCTGCTCCGTCACAAAAGTCGCTCCGAGACGGTGAGGCTAAGAAAGAAGGTTTCAACGGTACGGCGTTAGAACGGTGCCTTGGCCAAACGGTCTGTGGCTGGCTGTAAAGATGGACCGCGTCTAGGAAACTCGGTTTCTTGGCCAAGGTTGGCTGCCGCTAGACATCACCTGCGAATGCGACGGGGCGGTTCCGAGGCGGAAGAAACGCGGATGCCGACGATCTGCCCTTGTGGCTGTATTACTGTAATTCTGCAATTGCGGGCACGCGCAGGAGAAATGAATTACCGTGTATTCGGACTCTAATTCAATTTTTGATGATTTCCCATGCGCCCAACTATCGAAACACGGCTGCTGGGATTCATTCGACTAGCACCATTCCGTCCTCGGCGCATGGGCTCCTGCCCTGCCTGCCGCGACTAGCGCGGACGAATGCGGCCTCGGAGTGTCTTTGTGGCGTCGAGCTGCCAAGCCAGGAAACCCGCATGTACGAAATCGAGAGCTTGCCTTTGCCAGAAGAGATGGGGCACAGTATGATACAGTACCCTGTCCGGTCGAGGGACCAGGCACCTACCCCAGGCACGATGAAGTGAAAAACGGGGTTCACTTGAATGCGACACGCCGAGACGAAGAGGATGTACGCGTGCCGATTCCGAGCCACAAAATCAACGCTGACAAGATGGTGCAAGGCAACAAGGGCATCGCATGAGTTGGCCTTTTCCCCTTTTGCCCTCGAGCGCGACTCAGCTCAGGTGGGAGAGCGAAGACCGCGAGTGAGGCCAGGACTGCGGGTACAAGCCGGCTGTAGGGCCAGCAGCAGTGCGTTTGACGCCTCGCACGGTACCGCAGACGGCGCCAATTGCTCAAGCCACAGTACCAGACAAGGCAGGTGCTAGACAAGCCGCTATTCCTTGACTGGTCTGGCAGCGACGCCATCACGTTAGCAGCGGTTCTCAGACGTTGAACTGTAGAAGGGGCGACCAAGTAGCTGAGGGCCTCGCCCCAGACCAGACGCTGACTTTCGGACTGTCGAGTTACCGACTCCTCACGTCGCGCAATGCGAACGACGTGCGAGCGTGGCCCTGACGCGATAGGGCTGCGAGTACCGACACAGGGTGCTGTGTACAGTGCGGATACAGCACCTCCTCGTGTCTCTGCAGCCCACCCATCCAGACTGCTGCCTCCAGTCAGTCAGCAGGCAGTACGTATCCGAATTCCTCCACCGCCGACTCCGCAATGCTTCTCAGCCCAGCTCGCCAGGCCAAACCTCCGAGGCCATCCGCCTCTGCACCCAACGCCTGCTTCGTTGCTGGCTGGCTCGCGGCTCAGTCACTGTTAGTCGTGGTGTGCGCAATTCCATTCCAGCCCATCTAGATCTGCGCCCCCCCTTCTTCTCCCCCCTTCCTCTCTCCACGGTTCCCGTCCTGAAGAAAACCCACCTGCCCTGCTCGCACCCACTTGTTTTCGTCTATTTCTGTTTCCCTCAATCTTCCTCCTCTTGGCTGTCCGAAATTCTTTATTTTCCGACTTCCGAGGGACTGTCGACGACAATCCGTTGCCCTGAGACGAACTCGGCAACGCACCGCTCCCCCGACCGCCTCTACCGATCCGTCTTGACGTGTCGAAACGTGCTTTATTTGCCGGGCTGCCCGCTGTCGTCCGCCTTTAGGCCCGCATCGAAAGGGCCGATAACGTCCGCATCGCACCGTACGCAACCCGCAACGAACGACCCCCGGTGTCTCCTTCCTGCGTCTGCTGCGACTTGGCCACGCGAGCCTGCACCGGCTTTCCATCACCTGCAATCTCCCCGCAAAGTCCCAATCTCCGGGACCCGTCCTCACCCCCGCCTTCCGCGGTGTATGGTGGTATCGATAGCCGCCTCATCGCACTTTTTTTCCTTTCCTGCTGCCTCCACACCTTCCATTGTCGGCCTTTCACGCCGGCGGACGGCCGACTGCGCGGTGAACGAGCTGTTCTAGACACGCCCGCGCGCCGTCGTTGACTTCGGTCCTCGGCCGCCTCTTTCACAATGACCCAGGCCGTGAAGCGGGCGTGCGATGCCTGCCACCGACGCAAGGTCAAGTGTGATGGCATCAATCCATGCCGCAACTGTTCCTCCGCTCAGCTTTCTTGCACCTACAATGCCATTCCTCAGAAGAAGGGCCCCAAGGGCTCCCGCGCCAAGGTCATCAGCGAACTGAGAGAGACTCAGCGACAAACAAGTTTGTCCGCCAAGGTTCAGAACCGCATGAATGGCATCGCCTGCCCCCCTCCCTCGTCGGGTCCGACGCCCGGCCTCCTCACCAGCGAGCTCGTCAAGGAATGCGCTCATTTTTACTTCGATAACCTCTATGCCCAAGCACCCGTGCTCGACCGCCACCAAATCGAGCAGCAGGTCTTGTACATGGAGCAGAACCGGGACGCCTACTGCATGATGACTTCTCTATGTGCTTTCATCATGTTGCAGCCTGGCATGTCGATGCCACCCGGCGATCCATACAATTTGGACATGGTCCCCGGCGCAAACATCATATCCAGTCAGCTGCTCCTCGAGGAGGCCCTCCGCGTCCGACGAGGGTATGAGTATCTGGATTCCATCACTCTCAACGCTCTTGTCACCAGCTTCTTCATTTTTGGTTGCTATTATGGACAAGAGATGCACGATAAAGCGTGGTTTCATCTTCGCGAGGCTACCACTATGATTCACATGGCTGGCATGCATAAGGAAGAGTACTACCTGCAGTTTGATGCCGCCGAGGCAGCTCGGCGTCGTAGGTTATACTGGCTGTTCTTCGTCTTGGAGAGGTAAGCGTGTCCCTCCTTCAAATTTGGACTAGTTATTGACTGTCGGTTTAAGAGCTTATGCCTTGCAACGGCAACGTCCCGTCTCCTTGCAAGCAACCATCAATCTTCCCACCATTGGAGATGACCCCAACGATGTGCAAGCGCACCAGCTCAACAGCTTCATTTCGTTGGTGAACTTGTATCGCCCATTCGACGATGCGTTCACCTCTGTCTGGACAAAGACCAAGAGTCACCTCTCTTCACAATACCTGAATAATATGCAAAAGCAACTCAATGAGCTCGTTCAGTCTTACGCGTGCCAGGACGGCAGCTTCAGCGACATCCATACAAATCAGCAGTGGTTGAAGAATACATCTTGGCAGCTGACGAGTGGCTCCGCCAACAGCGGCGGCGAGGACTTGTCCTTCCAGTACCCTATTCACCTTGCACGAGAGATGGCCGTCAACATGGCCTCTCAATTTCCAGTGCAAATAGATCTACTAGGTCCCAGCTTGGTAAGCTACTTGCTTGCACTTGATATTGGACCTTTCTGACGTGTAACAGATTGAGAAACTCATTGAGATGACGTCGTCCATGACCGAGTACCTCTCAATGCAAGCACCTTCTCGAGACCCGTTCTCTATGGGGCCTCGCGACCATTTGAGCCAGATGATCTCAATAATTGCCGTTTCTCGCAATGGTGATCATCGCTTCCTTCCCCTCCTCATGAACAAGCTGCACGAGGTTCTCCCTCGGATTGCCAACCCTATGCTACAAAATCCTCCCGAGAATGCAAGCATGGGCAGTGTGGATATTTTTGACGGTTTCGGCAATGCCGGAATGGCTCAGCCACCGAGCCAGCTGCACCTGTCCATCGGTACTGACTTTGACCGGAAGTTTTCCGTGGAGGAGTATGAGAAGAAGTACAATGTGGAGGTCAACGGCCACACGCCCGAGTCTCTTGTCACTTCGTCTAATCACTCGGGTTCACCTACATCTCTCCCTCAGCAAACTGCCGACATTGGCGGCTCGTTTTCCGGTTCTCCAGGAATTGTTTCCCCCGGTGTTGACTACTCGCATGCTATGAACAGCTTTGGGTGCAGTTCAATGCCCGACATGGTCATGCACACAATGGGCAATTCGGCTCAGAACAACTTGCTGAGTGCACCACAAGGTCATCAGCATGTTCAGCATGTAAGCCCGGCACAAGACAATGGCGTCGGCCATCACAATGGCGTCTCTCCTCAGAGCATACGCTCGCAAGGAATCAACCACTCGTTGAACACTCCCCACCAGATGAATTACCGCACCTCGGCTCAGCATTCAGATGCTTACCGGATGCACCCTCCACCTCAGCTCCAGCACATGACCGACTTTAACACCTTACCGCGTGGCACTTCGGGATCCGAAGGCTCGCTTCTCGGAGTAAACCCCATCAGTGGAGAACTTGACTTCAACGCACCATTGAGGTGATATGGGCCTTGCGATACACCGACTCATTATCCACACGGACGACTGGATCGTCTAGAATAAGGTGCCCATGAGAAAAGAATTTTTCCCTTCTATTTGCCTGTCTTTACATCCCCCCTTCATCTTCTCTATTTGTCACGAGCAACCATGACTTCACGAAGATGTTTTGTACTTGTTTGCGGTCCTCTGGACCAGACAGTCACTTCGAGCTAAGCGAGCTCCACGGAAAACGCGCCTTTGGTGCCCTGATTTATTGTTTACTCTGGGAGGCAGAGTTATTTGCTGATCGCCGATTGTTGTGGATAATCAATCCAGTGGCGCGGCATTGGAATACGAATGACAGGTGGGATATTATGTATCATTATAGCTGTTGGTTGAGCAAAGGTCAGGATAAGTACTTAGACGATTCTGGACAAAGTCGGTCGGCCGACGAGTTACGCCACCCAAATTAGAAACAATCATTAAGCCTATAACTCATCTTCGTTTCACATTACGTGACAATCACATTATGAAGTTGGCATCGCTCTCGCTAGGATCAGAGTATACTCGGCGGACTCTGTCTCTCGTGTTATACGGAGCACACACAACCTTTTGTCTCGAGCGCTGGCGCGCTCCCTTACGCACGGATTACGAAACAGACAACAGTCCAAGCCAGTAGCTGATTGCTGATGCGGCTCGTAAAGTACGAAATGAATCCCTCGAATCATGTTGCGCCAAATACATGCAAAGCCGAAACGTACAAATGTCTCACGGGAAGAACGTCATTGAGAAAAGAAGAGAAAAGAAGATAAATGAGAGCTGGATAAGTCGTTAAAAGTGTTGTCATTATTGTGTACATGGCCACGTAGATGCAGAGCACTATGCAATATATACAGGATATCGTAGTCCATGTTGAGGACGCAATGAATCGGTAACCACACTCGATCCTGTCGCCTTTCGTAAGTGTCAACTCTTTCATGATGCCAAGGGTATGGGTGGTCATGGCCTTCGGCCCGTTGCCGATGCAATGGCCAAGGCCTCTATCCGCGATGAGTACAGGCGCATGAGGTGGCACGCAGGATCGCCCCAGATGACGCCGCGGAGCTGGTCGTCTCGGCACGTCACGGCCGACACGCTCTCACGCGGGCGGTCTCTGGACGACCTCTGCTGCACGCCCGCCGACCCGCGGCTGGTGCCGCGCAATATGACGATGCGACCTGCGTTGCTGAGCGTCGCCGAGGGGACTCTCCACGTAGGTGACGATGGCGACGGCGGCAACGGGGCTGACGATGACCTTCTCTTGTGTCTATTGTCCTGCGCGGTCGGAGAATCCGGTGACTGCGGCGGCGGGCTGGCCATGAGGGAGAAGAGGCTTTTGACGTAGGCCTTGTCGGCCCTAGTGACGGGGTCGCCCTCGTTGACGAAGCTCATGAAGATGCTGCTTTGCAGCTCCGGCCGACCGGGTTTTGTCAGGGGCAGTAGACTGACAGGCGGGGCGCCAAAGGTGATGCAGTGAAGCCTGCGAAAGCAGCCCGCCAGAGTGGTGAGCTCGCTCTCGACTTCGGGCCCAGCAGCCAGCATGTGCATGTAGAGCAGGGAAGCGACGGCGCCACCCGCGGAGTGGCCCGTGAAGGCGACCGAGTAGGTCGCGCGGCCCGGGTCCTCCTCGAGCATTTGGCACAGAGCACGGGCAATGGGCCGGACCATGGCGCGCGCCGCAGATAGGAAGCCGGCATGGCAGGCGTTACCGGGGTCGTCGAGGAACCCTGTTGGCGCGACCGGCTCAGACCGGAGGTTGATGGCCCAGTCCGAGAAGGAGGCCGTGCCGCGAACGGCCACGACAATGGTACGCACGGCGTCCGCAGGCACCGACTTGATGTACATGGCCTTGCATCCGGAGCGCCTATCTGCGGGCACGACAACCTCCTGTCGCCGCTCGGGCCCGGACGGTGCTGAATACACCTTGAGCGAGCACCTGGCGGCCAAGCACAGGAGAGGCCATGTGGCGGGATACCTATTGGACGAGTTGTGCGTTAGCCAGGATGTTGTAAGTCGATGGGAAGATGACGCGGGCGAGCGCAAAGGAGCGTCACAAGAGAAACTCCGGTATTTGAGGATTGACGTACACAGCAAGCGGTGGAAGGGCCATTGGAAGTTTTGAATTGGCGTAGAAGTCGACTTTATGAAAGTATTTACCAGGTACAGCGGATGAAAGTTGTAGTCCGTTTTCAGATCCGGTCATCTTTTGAGCAGGCTTTCGCTTGCGCAGTTGCAGCCCTCGGTCAGTACGCGGCTCCAGCGATCTTGTTGCCACGGTCCAACTCATATTGGGGGCAGAGGAAGACAGAGGGGTCGGAGAACTTGGCATTGGGTGAGTTGCTGAAGCAGACGAGTCGTGTGCCGAAGCGGCTTCATACTCTGTGTATTTCTCGCAGTCTATCAGGGTGAGGACATCGTCGAGGCGGTTGCATGCATCCTTGTATAGGGACCCCAACGAATAACCATTCTTGCCTTCAACGCTGGCCTGACTGCAGGTACTATCAACGCTACTGGTGCTGCTGGTGCTGCTGTGACTAAATGTGCTGCTGACGCTGTCTACCGAGCTGTTGCTGTTGACGGAGCTGTTGCTGTCGCTACGAGCATGGCCGTTCGCTCTCGACCGGGGTTGCGCGCGACGATGTCCATGGAGCGTAGCATCACCAGGGCCTGGAAGCGAGCTGCTCGCGCAGGGTAAAGGGGGTAAGGTTTTCTGAGATTGTGATGTTGGTGATTGAGAAGTAGCACGTGAATGGTACGCAGGTGAGGGCATGCCGCTGGCGATCGCATCGCTCAGGGGTGGGCACACGGCTGGCTCATCCACAACAGCCAGATATTCCGGCGGTGACTGGTTCTCGTCATCCCGGGGATACTGTAATAATGAGTCGTCAAGCAGTCGAGACGGAAAGGAATGCTGAGATAAGGAAGGCAGCGCATTTTCGGGTGAGGATATCTGGTGGACAGTGAATGGATCTGCCGCAGAAGGCCGAAGCCAATGTCTACTCTTGGCGGAGAAGAGCCCCATGGTTGAAGTTTCGAAATTAGCTGAGCTGATTCTGAGAGTCGACTAGGGTATTCGAAACTCGGCGAACGTCTGTTCTCATCTGAGGTATCTTGAGAAGTGGTAAATGCACAGCGTGGGACGGGGCGTTATATGAGGGCAGTGGATAAGAGAAAGCCAGTTGCACGTGAAGATATTGAGCCGAGTTGATTGTAACTGTGAATCTACAGAAGCACATCCGACCGAGAGGGATGGGATGGACCAGTCATATGTAAAGGGAGCGTCACCCTGGATTCCAGTTGTTGGATCGAAAAGTCAGTTAGTCCCCAGATCCCCGAACACGGCGTGGAGTCGACTCCATTGGTTGGGAAACAATATAATTGGCAGCTAAAGAGCCATCATGTTACTTATTTTGGCAAAGTGATATTGATATCATCCGAAACGTAACAGTGTACAAGGCAGAATGCCTGATTCCAAGCTGCATCGCAAACACAATGTGTGGAGACGTCGTCTCGCGCCGCGTCCATGGATCGGGTTAGTTCGAGGCGGAGACAGACGTCCCGAGCATGCGGCGGCTATTGTTTCAGCATTGCTCATTCGCTGACGTAGACGCCGCCTTAGCTCGTCTCCCTCCGACTGCCGTTGCGAAGATCTCCGTGCGAGTGACGAGGTCGCATTGATGCCAGTGGGAACAAGACGTGCACAGCTTGGGGTCCCCGCACTGCATCTATGCGTGCTGTTGGGTAAGGAGGCCTGTCGTCTGCTGAGAGCCAGGGGTTCATAGAGCGATGAGGCCGCCCAAACTTCGATGCGCAATGAATCCCGCTCGAGCTCTGGATATGGGTAATGACGCCAGTGACGTTGGCCTCTTGAAGCCCGACTCGGCATGCATGGACATCTCGTTTGACTTGACGACTTTGCCAACTGCCATTCGGCGACTCTGCATACGAATTCACAGTCGTCTCAACTCGAGCGCCGATCGGCTCGTTGGACATCTCGCGCAATCAGACGGTTCCCCATCCTTGGGTGGTGAGCGTGTACAGCTCCCTTCGCGAGAACCGGTGATGCAGACGCTTAACGGCTCGATCTGCGACAGGACTGCCGGACATTTGTTGACCACTTGGCTGGATCCAATGTCTCAAGACCGAATAGTTCGTCGTCTCTTGTAGTCTTCAAGGTATTCAAGCCCAACAAAGGCGGCTTCCTGACACTGTCTCGGGCCTCTTCCTTCCTGATCTTGTGAACCAACGCTCTGCCACTAATGAATGGTAATGGCGAGGCACCTGCAAAGTTTCATCATTCGAGGGAGTATGATACCATGGCCACTAGGCGAGATGCTGGGTGGAGCTTCATGCCGTGCTCCTGGCAGCTCTTAACGTTCCCGCGACGCCTCAGAGCTCATTGGCTCAGTCATTGCTGGGAGATCTCGATGCAGATAGTCGTTTATCGGATATTCAAGACATTCGAGATAGTTGAGCCGAACTCCGTCCGCACGGACAGCAAGTCGAAAGCCAGCAGGCGGGGATCAGAAAGCGGGACACATTGATGCCTTCCCTCACAAGTTGTCCATGTGTCTTGTTTTCAGGCCTCCGCCTGGCCGGGTGTCGTGGGTCTGATGCAATTCGCATTCCCTGTCTTGGCTGCGTCTGTCCAGAGACGAAATGATCGGCTGCTTAGTCCTATCACATGACAGCACGGTAACTGTGGCTGTGAGGTCTGCTCAGTGGCTTGTCAGCCACAGGAAAGGTGGCTAGGTCGCCGCTAGCTACTCGGAACTTGGGGCACCTCGCGGATTTAGGAATTTCCGAATGCGCACCAGAAAGTTGAACACCTCTTAGCTTCGGAGCATCTGTCACCATCTTTTCCCGTCAACACGCAGCGTCAACGCCTTTCAGCAACAGCGCAGGTCGACCTGTGGATACTCGGCATCTCCATTCGACATCCGAACTGCGGTACTCCGAGCGACAGATCGTCAAGATGTCTTGGAGAAATCAGGGCATTACGGGGTCTAACAACATCCCTTTGGGCAAGTCGCGACGTTTCGGGGGCGAGCCTGATGACGATGTTGGCGACCGTGACCTCAAGCGCGGCCGGGACCCCGAGCCTCGAAGCGAAGCAGATGGTCCTCGTCGACGAAAGAAGCGAAATCGCTGGGGCGATGCGTCGGAGAATAAGGCTGCTGGTCTGATGGGCCTTCCCACCGCCATCATGTCCAACATGACGAGCGAGCAGCTCGAAGCATACACTCTGCATCTCCGCATTGAGGAGATTAGCCAGAAGCTTCGCATTGACGACGTTGTGCCAGCAGATGGCGACAGGTAAGTCCACAATCATTGACTACAAATTACACCGCGAGGAAATGGTACTAACGTGTGGTGTCTTGCGATTAGGTCTCCGTCGCCGCCCCCTCAATATGACAATCACGGACGACGTATCAACACTCGCGAGTACCGTTATCGCAAGCGACTCGAGGATGAACGCCATAAGCTCATCGAGAGGGCCATGAAGACAATTCCCAACTATCATCCGCCTCAGGACTATCGACGACCCACCAAGACCCAGGAGAAGGTCTACGTCCCAGTCAATGACTATCCGGAAATTAACTTCAGTATGATTGCTAACCCTCCTTCCCTGACCATTCTTCTTCCCTTCACCTCCTTTCTTGCTACTGCCTTACTTGTTTTCCCCTGTCTGCGTGCCGCGGGTTTGTTGGTCATCCTGTTGGCTCGCCTGTCCCGTCTTTTCCCCTCGTGGCGATCATGGCAGTCTCTCTTTATTGCGAGTTGCCTGAACTACTCATTTGCTCTTGGCCATGGAGTTGTTCCGGGCCGTTTAACTTGAAGGCATGAAACTCTACAGAAACTAACACCTAGGTTCAAGTTGGTCTACTCATTGGTCCTCGTGGCAATACCCTGAAGAAGATGGAAGCAGAATCCGGCGCAAAGATTGCGATCCGAGGCAAGGGTTCCGTCAAAGAGGGTAAAGGACGCTCCGATGCCGCTCACTCCAGCAACCAGGAAGAAGACCTTCACTGTCTCATCATGGCCGATACTGAAGACAAGATCAACAAGGCCAAGCAGCTTATTCATAACGTGATTGAGACCGTCAGTACCCAGAACTCCTGGTCTGATTGAAGATTGTACAAGCTAACCATATCTAGGCTGCGTCGATTCCGGAAGGTCAAAACGAGTTGAAGCGTAATCAGCTTCGTGAGCTCGCCGCACTCAACGGAACATTGCGCGATGACGAGAACCAAGCTTGTCAGAACTGCGGTAAGATTGGTCATCGCAAATACGACTGCCCCGAGCGACAGAACTTTACCGCTAGCATCATCTGCCGTGTGTGCGGCAACGCTGGCCACATGGCTCGTGATTGTCCCGACCGGCAGCGAGGTGCAAGTTGGCGCAACGATGGCAACGGAGGCCGACCCGCTGGTAGAATTGGCGCCGGTGGTGATGCGGTCGATCGCGAAATGGAGGTACGTCTAATCCTACGTTACCCGACCCTGCTTCAGCGGCTCTTCTAACCGGTTTGACTACAGCAACTCATGCAAGAATTGGGCGGAGGACCTAGCGCCGCTCCCGCTCAAATTGAAGCCGGCCCTGGAGGTCACGAGTCTGGCGATGCGAAGCCTTGGCAACGTGGTCCAGCCGGCGGACCTGCTCCTTGGCGCTCACGCAACCATGACTCCCACGATGGAGGATCCGGTCGGTCTGGTGGTGATAGCGCGCCTTGGGCCCGCGAGCGCGACCGCAGACGCGGACATGACCGTGACGGCGATAGCTACCATGGCTCGGGCTACGGCTCTGGGCGAGACTCGGGTTACGGGCAAGGCTCCGGATACTCTTCTGGAGCTCCATCCGGTGCTGCCCCATGGCATCAGCCGGCTCCTGGCACACAAGGTGGATATGCCGGATACCCTGGCTACGGTGGTTACGGCGGAGCTCCCGGTATGGGGTCGATGCCTGGTCCGCCCCCGGGGCTTCCTGGCCCACCTCCTGGCATGGGCGATTCCGGCGGTTCCTGGCCACAATATGGAGGCGCAGCACAACCTCCCCCTCCGCCGCCTTCTGGAGAGTCGCCGCCACCTCCACCTCCCGGCAACCAGCCTCCACCCCCTCCTCCCGGAGCTTAGTCTAATGCCATGTATCGAAACGCCTTCAGCAGCATCTGGACGGCATATACGTTGGTATTGGGCGAAGAGAGCTCACACTGTAACTGCAGGAGACTTGGCGTGCTGGCCTAATCATGCTCACCGTGCTTGACTACTCTCATGTCGAACGCATCGCGTGAAGTGTGTCGGGTCGAGAGGAGATGAGAAGCGCGGCTGCTGTTTGTCTGGATGACGCAGTTCGGCTCTTTGGGACACATGCGGCTATTCACATGCCTATTCACATGCCTAGGTAACAGCGTGATGAGGTCGACTAATCGCACAGGAAATGTACTCTAGCTAGCGTATTTTATGAAATCGAGGTAGAGGAGAGCAGCAGATGAAAGGAAAGGCGCGTGAAGTTGACAGTTTAGCCCCTTACCCAGCGTCTTGACGTGCATGTGCTTGGCGGCTGCCGACTGGCAAGGAGTGCTGAACGGCGCGGCATTCGTACTTGGGTGTGGTTCACCCCGTAGTGTAACGATTTGTGGTGCTGATGCTCGCATCGCATGGCGACTTGGAGCAGTTTCGAGTGCCTGGCTGCTGCTTGTGCTACGGACAGCTCAAGGTACCAGGTACCATGGATGCAGACGTCACATGTGCCAATACGGTCCTGATTGTGCGTGGGGAAGCGGCCCTGGACTGCAGAAGCACGCTTGCTTAAAAGCTCTAGCGGTATTGGGTACCAGCGGGCGCTATACGCAGACGGGCGATGCGTGGGTGATGGCTCGAGACGACATGCGCTTCCTACCCCTACCCTTCATGTACTCCGTTTTACCTCTCTCATCCTCACCTTGGCTCGGCTGCTGCTGTTCAGTCCGAGCTGTCGCTGCCCTAGAACCTTTCGCCTCGATTCATCATTGATACACTTCCCTCCGAGGCTTGCCTGCAAAGATATTTGATGGCTCAGTCCGGATGACAGGCGTCTCGCGCACTATGGTTGTCTAGACGCAAGCGCTCGATACCCCGTCTCGCCTCCCCTCGCCTCACTGCTCGCGGCTCGTCGCGCGTCTCCTAGAACACTCTCGCATCGCCAGTCGCTTCAGGTCAGAGACGGCCAACCTTTGAGACCATAGTTCATCAGCCACCATGAGAGTAGGCAATCCTCTGGCGTTTCGGCCCGGCCCGGTGACGTTTTGGAGTGCCGTCATTTACCTGGCTGTCGTCATTCCCCTCATCTACGTGCACGAGACGGTCCCTCCAGCACCCGCCGACGATGCCCTCGCCCGCGGTCTCAATCTGACGGAAGCTTGGGCCGACCTGCAAAGCATCACAAGTAGCTATCATCCCTACAACAGTCACGAGAATGACCGTGTGCGCGACTACTTCCTCGAGCGCGCCAAGCACATCTTGGAATCTCACGGTGTCGACTACAGCCTCCAGACACTTGGTGGCGATGCTCACAATGACGGGTGCGCTTCCATGGCCCTCTTCGAGTGATTGTGCTGTACTGACCAAAGACTCAGATCTGCAACGTCCTTGAGCAAACACCGGGCTCGCGACGCTCATCCTACAGGCGGCGCCCCCGTAGTAACCATCTTTGATGATCGTCTATCCAACGTCACGTACACTGCCAAGAGTACTCGAGGTTGGGCAGGCCAGTATTTTGAGGGCAGCAACATCTATGTCTACATCCACGGCAAGGATGATCCTCAAGGCAACTGGTGGCTGTCGGAGCAGACGTCCCCGAAATCTCGTCGCACTGGGGGTGTCCTCATCAACTGCCACTTTGACTCGTACGTCCATGATCCCTTCTCAATATCATTCCCGTAGCTCAATCCCAGCTTGCACAGGGTTTCCACTGGCTATGGTGCCACCGACAATGGTGTTGCCTGCGTGTCCATGCTGCAGCTGCTCAGTTATTTCACCACAGAGGATCGTCAGCCCAACAACGGCATAGTCTTGCTCTTCAACAACGCCGAAGAAGACGGCCTTTTGGGTGCCCGCGCATTTGCTTACAGTCCTTTGCTTCGGTTTTGCCACACCTTTGTCAATCTCGAAGGCGCCGGTGCGGGCGGCCGCGCCATGCTGTTCCGCACCACGGATCTCGAAATGGCCAAGGCCTACTCTGGTAGCCCCCATCCGTTCGGTTCCGTTGTCGCTGCGAATGCTTTCGAGAGGGGCGTCATCAAGAGCTATACGGATTACTCGGTATTTGCCGACGTTTATGGTCAGCGCGGCCTAGACATTGCCTTTTATGCGCCGCGATCGCGCTATCATACGCAAGAGGACGATGCGCGTCACACCTCGGTCAGGAGCGTCTGGCACATGCTATCGGCTGCCTTGGCTTCCACTGAAACCCTCTCCAGGACTACGGGCTCCGACTTTGACGGCCCTCGCTCTGACGGACGAAAGGACCTGGTTCAAAACGGCCGGCCGACCGAGGGCGTATGGTTCGACTGGTTCGGCGACGCATGGGCTGCGTTCCCGCTTAGAGGGCTGTTTGCGTGGTCATTGACGCTACTTGTCGCTACGCCTTTGGTCTTGTTCCTCGTCACGTATCTCCTCATCCGCAGTGACAAGTACTATTTCTTCGCCAGAGAGGTCCAACTCGATGATGAATCTGTCGGGCTCAAGGGATGGAGGGGATTCGTTCGCTACCCGCTCACCCTCATCTTCGCTGCCGGGCTCACGGTCTCTTCCGTCTTTCTCTTGGCCAAGATTAACCCGCTCATTGTTTATAGCAGCTCCTACGCAGTGTAAGTCTATCCTGGAAATCCCGCGACATGAGGCAACCGACTAACAGCTATCAGTTGGGCGATGACCATGTCCTTGTTCTTCTTTTCCTTTTGGCTGATTGCGCGAGGTGCGAGTTTTGTCAGGCCCACTGCGCTTCAGCGAGGCTTCGCCATCGTTTGGCTCTACATCATCACCTGGGTCGTCCAAGTCTTCAACGCCGTCGCCGAGGACCGCATGCACATCGGAGCCCTCTATTTTGTTGTCTTCTTCCACACGGCCGTGTTTGTATCTCTTCTCATCACACTATTGGAACTCTTTGCACTACCGAGTAAGGAGGACTATGCGATCCAACTCGAAGACTCGGATGGACAAAGTGAGTCGATGGTACGCCATGGCGAGCAGTCCGGCTCCGGAGAAGACGAGCGACGGGAACATGGAGAGGCCGAAGGAGAAAGCGACGCAGAATCGGCCCACGAAACCACGCCACTCAGGGGCAACGAGTCGGGTTACGGAGCAAGTGAAGGCCATACTACATTCGGCAACACTTATAGGCGATCCGTCGCGGCGGGATCTCGGTTGACGCACAAATCGCAAGGCCAAGCGCCGCACGAGCGTGAACAATCGTGGGCTGACCGACTGCCGAACTGGACTTGGCTCATACAGCTGCTATTCCTCGCACCCGTCCACGTCATTATACTGGGAAACCTGGGGCTTGTGCAGACGACGGCAATGGGCATGACGGGCGTGGATGGCAGCAGTCTCCTCACCCCACTCATGGCAATAGGTATTGTAGGCATTCTGATTCTCCTTCCCTTGACGCCTTTCATCCATCGTGTCACGCATCATATCCCCGTCTTCCTACTTTTCGTCTTCATCGGCACTCTCATCTACAACTTGGTCGCCTTTCCATTCTCCGTCAACAATAGGTTCAAGTTTCGGTTTCAGCAGACAGTCAATCTTGACGAGGGTACGAATGTGGTCCAGTTATCCGGCCTCGAACAGTTCGTCCGGCCAGTCATGGCTTCCCTCCCGACGGCAGGTGGAAAATACATAGATTGCCAAAAGACGGACGGAGACAGCTTGGTGGACTGTCGATATGATGCATCAACGCTCCCTCCCGATCCGGCAAACGGTAAGGAGCTGGAACGCGTCGTGACGGTCGAGGCGGAAAGGTCGCCAGACGGACGGTCAGCACGCTTGCAGATTCACGCCCTGAACTCGAGGATCTGTTATCTGGACACGTCGAGGCCGGTGTACGGATTTTCGGTAGAAGGTGGGGGCAAGCGAGATGATCGTTTTGGCACATTTCCAGCCGATGGTCTTCAGCGCCTGCAGATTTGGCGCCGCACCTGGGATGGAGCGTGGAACGTCACGTTGCAGCTTTCTCAGGATGGCTTCTCGAGGGTTGAAGACGGTACAGCCTTGGGCGACACGACAGGTCCTGCCAGAGAGGCGGGCAACGGCGAGCTCAAGTTTCGATCCGTGGGTGCCGCGGCAAACAACTCGCTTGAGGTGTCTGTCAGCTGCGCCTGGGATGACGCAAATGAGGCAGCCAAAATACCGGCGTTTCATGAAATCATCAGGTTCATGCCCGATTGGGCTGTGGTCACGAAGCAAGCTACAGGGCTAGTGTTGGTGAGGCGGACTGTCAAGTTTGGTGCGTAATGAGAAGCTTTGCGGCGGCATACGTCTGGATTCGGAAGAGGTTGTGTGGCCTGTTGGTTGGTTGGACTCTGTCGAGCAAACATTGTTGCGGCAAGACCTTGGTTCGCAGGGAGTTTAGGGGAACCTGCGAGGCTTTGCAGAGAGCGAAATCTGTAATGCAGATACCTTTTCGAGAGTACAAGAACAACGTTAGCGTTCTTTCAGTACATGACCTCGGCAGTGCATCGTCCTTACAAGTGAAGGCATCAGTGACGGAAGCAGCTCAACTGGTTGCGGTTTCCAGCGTGCAGGGTAGGTCATGAGCTGCGGTGCACAGTTTCCTACTAAACAAGTTGCTTTCATTCTTTGCCTCAGACGAATCATGCGGAAATTGTGTGAAGTCCTGCCTTGAGACTGTCCTCTCCCTGATTTTTCATGCTTCCGGGCATTGAAGTGAGTAGTCCACAGGAGTGTCTGGCTCGGAGGGCGCCGCGACTAGAAACCTTTTTCGCTGGGGCCACGCTTGCAAGTTGTGCGCCTCTTGGTAACTCTTTCCAGTCTCACGCGACCTCATCCCACGCCGTCAATTTCGACGACCGGCGGCCCGACTCATCGACCAGGCACTCGTATCCTCTTACCGAGACGATGCATGAGAGCCCGCTGGCAGCCAAAGTGACGAGTCACGGCTTGGCGCATTCAATCGAACGCCCCCCCAACCCTAGCTCTACGTACGTACCCGCATACCATGATCTCATCAATCTGGCAGCCGTCGACGCTGCGCAATCCGCGGCGCCGCGGCCTCATTTACTTCATCTGCGGCAACCCGGGGTGCATCGGCTTCTACGGCGACTTCCTCGAGGCGCTGCGCGGCATGCTCGACGCGTCCGAGGCGCACACGGCCTATGACATTTACGGCCGCAACCTGCTGGGCTTCGTCGACGGCGAGCACGAGCCCTTTGGGCCGGGCGTCGCGGGGCCCTGGGGTATCAGGGAGCAGACGGACGCCATCATGGCCGACGTCACGGCCAGGGCGACGACGGGTCGCCGCGAGGTTGGGGAGGAAGGGAGCGCGGACAAGGCGGCCGCGCAGGGTGACGGCGCCGGCGAGTACGACTTGGTGATTCTCGCGGGCCACTCGATCGGCGCGTACATTGCCGTCGACATCTTTGACCGGCACCTGCGCAACGCGTCGTCGTCGGCGGCGTCTCGCGGCCCGCGCCTGCGCCACGGCTTCCTGCTCTTCCCGACCATCGCGTCCATCGGCCAGTCGCCGAGCGGGCGGCGGA